>JAYKAV010000180.1:40390-123399 GCA_035582835.1 Phoebastria nigripes
AAACGCTCCTTTTTTTCCTGAGTCGCAGGAAGAGCTCCCGGTTCAGCCAGGCCGGTCGTCTTCCCCGCCCGTTCTTCCTACAGCACATGGGGACAGCCTGCTCCTGCGCCTTCAAGACTTCCTTCTTGAAGAACGTCCAGCCTTCCTGGACCCCTTTGCCCTTCAGGACTGCCTCCCAAGGGACTCTCTCGACCAGTGCCCTGGATGTTTAGAGGAAGAATCAAAGGAAGGGAAAAGGAGGCATCAAGGTTGTTTAGGAAGGATCAATCATGGGAAAATTGATGGATAAAGGGTTAAAAGGGTATGGCTGTGTGTAAACAGGCCACTGGTCAGTACATTTGTCTGACCATGGTCTGCACCTGATGACCAGTTTGTCATATTGAACTCCACTTCAAACTATTTTCCTGGGTGAGATGTTCTTTCATATATTCTGTGTACCTCTGTGTGTGTGTCTGGAAGTTTATATGCTAGCAGATGGACTGGGATCGTGGGTCAGAGGGGACCATGTGTCTCTAGTACCAGCAACTGGAACAAGGGAGGGTATACACATTGGTGTGTGATCACTAGCAGATACCAAGCCAGACTAGCCAGCAAGTTGGGTAAAAGTCTTTGGAGCCATAATTTTGGGCCAGACCAGATAATGGGGAGATGACAGGGCCTGCAAGTTGGTTACTGGAGGGACCAGGAGGTCCAAGTGAACTACTGGAGAGGCTGTTGGGTCAACTGAGAAACTCATTTGCATGCATGAGGCAACTGGAGACAAGAAGATCCAAGGACCTATTACTGGGTAGGCAGAGTGTCTGATTAGGGGGAGTTACTGGAGGGATCCTGTCTGTGTGTGTGTGTGTGTACACATGCAAATTGACCTTTTTTCCAGGTAACTGGAATGTGGCTGCAGGCCTCAGTGACTCACATGCCAGGATGCCAGCAACTGGGGAGAAAGACAATACAGGGACAGACTGAATGTCTAAGTCCAGTTATCGAAGGAATCCACTGACAGACCTTCATCCTGAACTGCCATAGAGGAGAATGGAACAAGGCTGTTGGTGCTGTTTGTGTTTGCATGAGTGCTATGTTTCCTCACTGTGTTAATCTGTGTGTCTGGTTGTACTTATAAGTAGATGTGTATTGTATAGATGTGTTTGTGTGTGCCTACCGAGAACACATGCTCAGCCTCTCTACTGGTGCGACTTGGGAACAGGGAGCTGAAAAAGCCTTGCCTCTACCCAGCTACCAGATTCACAAATGCCTAACTAGTTTACTCTCTATTTCATCCTAAATATCTGCTTAATTATCATGATTATATTTTTGAATTTACCATAACTTCTTCATATTCTGTGCCTCACAGAAGTGCAAAAGAATTAGAAAAAATGAAAAAAAAAAAAGTATTTTCAAGGACTTAAAAATAGAAAAACTGATTTCTGATCTTCTATATATTGAAAAAAACGCACAGCTCTTTTTTATAGATGTTCTTTAAGTTCAACTTTACATAGAATTCTATATAATAATTGTAGAAACAGTACTGAAACAGAAATCTGTACAAAACTCCAAGGAAGATGAAGAGTCTGTGCCTTTTGTAGTAGGATATGTACTTTTAAGTATGCTTCAGCAAAGCAAAAATAAATTACTGTCCAGGTGTTGAGTATATAAAGGGTCACAAACTAAAATGAGGACAGGAGTTTAAAAATATGGACAACAAAAAATAATGAATAATTAACACAGATTAAACAGAAGTACTTGAAATGGTTTGTTATGCAAATTTACCTTGCAGATTGCAAGCATTTCTCATTAGGGATGTGTTAAACGGTTCAGTGAAGGTGTTGAGAATTTGAACTGATTCTTAGCTACCTGAACCAAAACTGAAAATTTTTAGATGTCTCTTAAATGGAAAAGATTCAAAATTTCTTAATGCTTAATGCAGGCTGGAGAAATGGACTGACAGGAACCTCATGAAATTTAACAAGGAGAAGTGCAAAGTCCTGCATCTGGGGAGGAACAACTCCTTGCACCAGTGCATGCTGGGTGCCATCCATCTGAAAATCAACTTTTCAGGAAAAGACCTGGGGGTCCTGGTGGACATCAAGTTGAACCTAAGCCACCAATGTGCTCTTGCTGCAAAGAAGGCTAATGGTATCCTGGGCTGCATTAAGAGGAGTATTGCCAGCAGGTTGAGGGAGGTGATCTTTCTCCTCTACTCAGCACTGGTGAGGCCACAACCTGGAGTCCTGTGTCCAGTTCTGTGCTCCCCAGTACAAGAGAGACATGGACATACTCGAGAGACACCAGCGAAGGTCCACAAGGATAATGAAGGGACTGGAGCATCTCCCATCTGAGGAAAGGCTGAGAGATCTAGGACTGTTTAGCCTGGAGAAGAGAAGGCTCGTGGGGATTTTATAGAGGGTATCGCTCAACATACTGAAACATTCAGATTGGTCTAGGCACAGCAGGAGCTGCCTGAAGCAATCTGCAGGACAGTCCAAAATTCCTATTGGAAGAGTTCCTACACAAATCAGTCAAAACTTTTATTGTGGAGGTCTGGAGTTCATTCAATCACCTTGTCTCACATCCGTTTGTTGTATCAAACAAGTCCATTAGCTCATCTATGCAGTTTACTAGCTGTAGAGATCCTGGACCACTCAGGGAATTAATGTCTTAGGAGTGCTGGAAGTGTACAGAGGCACAGTCCTGAGACCCAACCACACCACCATTATAACCATAGCACAAACCTGAGTTTCAGTCCCATAACTTAAATTCCATAGCTGTTGCTTCACTATTGCCCTTGGAGGAACTGATTAAGTCAAATTTCCCTTCTTTCTTGCACAGATTATCAGAATCTGGTGCAGACTAATTTTACTCTTTTTATTAAGACTTAATTTAGTATCAAAATCTAAAAACTGCAAGAATCAAGAAATCTAATATCCTGTAGAGACTGTGTTGCTAAATAGAATAGCCTGAATACTCTTGATGATTTTCAGGGTTTTTTTCTTTTCTTGGAAGAACTTGCAGTTCTTTACAGAAAATATTGGTTGAACATTGTGTTCTGTCCCCAGTACAACTTTTATTCATGGAAATAACATTACCAAAATTAGTAAAACTCCACACAAATAAACACTATTTAGATAAGCAAAGCTATTGTGATCAAAATTATTGTCCACAAGCCTGTATGTACCTGTGTATGTTATTTGATTTTTTTTTTTCCATTGTATGCTGTGTTTTTTGGCATGTAAGTGAACAGAGCTATGTGAGACTCCCAGGGGATTTTAAACGAGTTAAAATATGCCATCAAGATCCCCACCTTTTTTTAGCAACTTGAAAACTTTAGGTTTTTTGTGATCTCAAAAAAATTTTTTCTTCTTGTAATACTGAATAATGCATTGCTAGTATTAACACTCCCTGGCTGTAATTACAGTTTGTTACTTTTTCTTTTGAAACACGTAATATTACACATAATGCCATTTTGAAGAGGAAATGGCAGCATGTTAGCATGAGCTGAAGGCAAAGACTAGAAACAGATTATGTGTGGAATAACTTAGGTGATAGAAAAACAAATGAAACTCCAGTATACAGACATATTCTAGGAACTTGATGCTACATCCTATGATCCTATCTCATTTCCATAGTAATAACCTCACTTAAGGTCATGGCTGTCTGCAAAAGTGGGACCTATAAATTTAGGCCCAGCTTGGTTTCTGAAAAATGATGCATGTCTTTCTAAGGTTACCCTGCTTTCATTGTTCAGCTTACTGCATAAGAAGACTCCTTGAGTGAGATTATGATGTGTACTATATTTTCATGTAGATAAATAAAAGAATATGGAGTTACAGATATCCCAACTTGAGGTGTCTGGATCGCTGAATCAGTTTCTTTTTGACTGCTTGCCTTCCAGGTATAAATATACATCTTGTATATTCAATTGCATATCAGTCCAACATAATACCAGATAGAGACTCATCCAGAACATCACATATATGAGTGGTTGGAGCAGTAGCCTGAAAGGCATAAGATATAGTTTTGAACTCTTTAGGCTTCCTGTTTTGTAAGTATGTGTTATGACCAGTCAGGTGCTTTGTAAAAGATGCAACATAAGTACAATGTTGCTGCAGACAGTGTGATGGAGTCAGTTGTAGTTTGACAATAATAGATTTTTCTGACAAATTTTATTGAGTGGGTCTTTGCCTAAACATGGAAAATAGCAAAGTTTGGGTTGACATTCCTCTATCTTGCCAGTCTCCTGGATATTTCAGGAACACAGTTTGGAGTACGAAGGAAAAAACCAACCAACCAACCAACCAAAAAACCCCAACCCACCCAACCAACGAAAACAAAACAAAAAAACCCAATAGTCCACTAAGGAAGGTTTTAACTGAGCTGAAGCGATTTATGGGGTTGCTAAAGGACAGATCATCTGGGTTGTTGTCTGAGACTTAGACAGGAGACAGGCACTTACCTCCCTATTTGGATCCAGATCTTGTCCAGTAGTGAATCTAGTTAACAGATCCTAGAGAGCTATCCAATTGACACATGTGGGTGCTTACATTATGATTAAATGGATCACTCTTGAGATTGTTGACAGTACTGACTACATCTCAATATTGATATATTGACTATATTGATTATGAAGCCACCTAGCTCACATATAGATGCAAGTTAGTTGTATGAATCTGGAAGTAAATGCTGTTGCTAAGTTTAGTTTCGTTGAATAACCCATTGCCTGTATTGGGTTTCATTGTAGTTTTGTATGTTAAAGCTTGTGGCCTTTGAAGCATGGAACAAGGCTCACATTAATTTTGTGAGCTATCCATAAGCACTTCATCAAGACATCTCACTCGGTGTCCTGTTTGTAAGCTTGCTCTATGGAGAGACAAAGTTAGCTCTCAAAGCAATTTCAGTTTCAGGCATGATGATGGTCTTCTTGAGATGCCCACATATTCACACTAATTTGCTGAGGGTGACTAGAGTCCTAACTAGATTTTTCAGTGTATAGCCTAAATTTAGATAGGTTAAAATCAAGCCAGTTACAGTATATGTACATTTTTGCCTTCCAATTAACATATAACTTCTCATTTTAGTGTGGTATTGTTTGTGTTACTAGGGTTAATAGACTTGCTCTGATATTACTTAGGCAGACAAAACTTTGAATTGGAAGTTTTTAGCATAAGTTTACAATTATTTTCTGGGATTAATATTCTGTTGCAACACAAGCTATTTATTTTATTATACTTTACAAAGCAGTGGTAGATAAAGTTTAAACATATATTCATAGATTGCAATTTTACTTTAGTTCATTGTAGACAATTGGTTTTGTCCTGGGTGTTAATTTAGAAAAAAAAGAATGTAAGTTGCAGATTTGGTTAGAAAACAAACTTTCAAATATTTTCATGAAGAAAATCACTGAAGCAAGCATGACAATTAACTACCCTGGTTCCCAGCCAGCACTTGGACTGGCACATACTAGAGTAGATGTGAAATTACTTTACACACTGGCAGAGACTCCATGCAAACTACAGTTGTACAGAACATCATGGGCACATCCTCATGTTGAGGAAGACAGGTGATTTTACCATAAAACACAGAAAAATAATTCCAGGGCAAAGCAAAAGAGATCAAACTAGCTGAATTTTTTGAAAGGAGGAATGAAATATTGTATTCATTAACTCATTAATTTTGATTAGACTAGGACTTACAAACCAGCATATGCATGTTAAGTTCAGAAAGTATGCACAGAGTTTCTCATTTCCCTTCTTTACTTTTTTAATACAAAAAGTTCATTCATAGCAAGTTTTGAAAGGCTGATGTGAGAACCAGGATTGCACGTGCATTCTTTCTGTTTGCTTGCTAACACTGTAAGTAAGAGAGTTGTTGTATGGTGAAAGAAATGGAGAAATCTAGAATGGAAAAACCCTTTTTTCTACCCAGGACTATTCTCCAGACAGCAGTTATTGTGACTTTTATTAGTAACTATTCCCAATAACTTCAAGAATAGTATCTTAGAGGATCTTGTTAAACACCTGTGCTGTTTATTGATCTAACTCAAAATAAACAGTAAGTACAACCCATTATTGTGATTATAAATACCATTTTATTCTGTTTTTGTTAAATCTCTAGCTATCCAGATCAATCTGCATTTCTTTATACACTGTAGCTTTAAGCACTCTGTCAATTTCAATTTTTTTCTCTGAAATTATATTCCACGACTGGAAACAAAATGGTATTTTATCCAAGGCATTTCTACTGTCTTGTTTTATGACCTCTGTATCATTTTGTCCCACTTTTTCCATCTGTACCATAAGGATAGTAATTCTAATACTTCCTTGTCTATTGACGTAATACATGAAGAATGACATGGGGGAGAAAGCGGGTTGGACAGCTGAACTAATTAAAGTGCTTCAAAAGCTGGCTAAGTGAAGTACTACAAATACATGCGTCACCATCTGCTTGCTTATTGATCTTACTAGTAGCACCATTATTGTGTTTTCAGAATCATTTGTTAACAAAGGTAACATTTATTTCTGTACTTGTTTGCACACATATTTGCCCCTGCCATGATACCTTTAACAAAACATGTTGCTTGTTATCTCAGATAGTATTTTAGCAACTCTGGTGTACTGTTATCTCGGAAAAAAATCATCTCCCACTTCTCCAAGTTTCATGTTCAATATTACCAAAGGCTATTCTATATTTGAAGTATCTATGGAGCTTCCTATTTTCCTTATCTCCCAGTCTGTTATTTTAGTCTACTGTATCTTCTTGGTTGGCCTTTTTTTAACTAGTGCTTGCTTTGTTGGCAGCTTTGCCCTTGGGCAAGGGTTTGATGAGCTACTGAATGGGCATGATGCCATCCAAACAGATGTGATAGAAAATGATCAGCCAACAGGCCCTCTGTATGTATCAAATATGTTTGTAAAGGGCAAGATTCTAATCTAGTTCAAATAGCTGCTTACACTATGTAGTATTTGGATGAAGGAGCTACCATTGCAGATCTAGTTCTGAATTCTACTTAGACACTTTGCTTTCAGAGAAAATAAGAAATAGCTTTTGAAGTCACACAGACAAGTATTTTATACTGTTAAAAACAAAAATCAATTTGCTAGTAGAGCAAAGGGATTCCCTTCTTTTTCTCTGGGTAAGAAATTTCATGCAGTGTGCCATATCTGATTTCTAAACCTTAGTTTCCAGTAATAGTGAGTTACATAACAGTTTTAAGCATTAACATTGACTTTCATCTCACTTAAGTTTAGGCATCCAAAAAATTAATCTTTTTTTAGATTAGTTATACAGAACCTTCTTATATTCAAAGGGAAGAATAGCTTTCTCCAGATGGCCATTCAACCTAACTATCATAGCTGTCTAATACAGAAAAGAATACCTTACCTTCTAGAGTTTCCTGTCATTTCTATTCTTTGTTGCTGTAGCCCTGACAAGTTAAATGAGGCAAAGCTTTGGGCCACTAGCACTATCATTTAATAAATAATACATAAATAAGATTGGTTGGAATAACCATATGAAATAAAACATTATACAATATGAAATGTCAATCAAATGTAAGTAATCTCATTAAAGATATGAGTACTATTTTCAACAAAAAATGCAATTAAAATTTACAAACAAAAAAAAGATACTTGATCTACTTCAAATATGAAATAGTTGAAGTTTGAAGTGGTAACATTCCTCTTGATTTTTATATAAACTTATTTTATTCTTTTTGATGGTAAGTAAGTATAGATAGATATTCATCTATATTTATTTATCCATCTATATATATATCCTAACAAGTGGGGCTCAAAAAAAGAGTCAACAAGAGCATGTTGTTCATGGCCATGTCCAGTCTATTTTTTAATAACTCCAAGAATGGAGACTCCATAACCTCTCTGAGCAATCTGTTCCAGTGTTTGACCACTCTCATAGTAAAAAAGTGGGTTACTGCATGTTTAAATGGAATTCCTGTATTTCGGTTTGTGCCATTGTCGGTTGTCCTTTCACTAGGCACCACTGAGAAGAATATGTTTACTTCCCCCCATTATGTATTTAGACAGATTGATAAGATCCCCCTGAGCCTTTTCCAGGCCTAAAGAACCACAGCTGTCTCAGCCTCTTATAACAGATGCTCCAATTCCTTCATTATCTCTGTGGCCCTTCTCTAGACTCACTCCAGTCTGTCTATGTCTCCTTTTTACTGGGGAGCCCAGAACTGGACACAAGACTCCAAATATGGTCTCACCAGTGCTGAACAGAGGGGATTATCTCCCTTGACCTGCTGGAGATTCTCTTCCTAATGTAACCTAGGTTGCTGTTCTTCTTTGCCATGAAAGAACATTGCTAGCTGATGTGCCTTGTTCAAAGCTCTCATCGCCAGGTTGACGAGGTTGATAAAAATGCTTTTTTCCCCACTTGTAGACACACAGCTGAATTGAATCATAAGGATGGACTCATCATCCAGACCATAGACTCCCAAATTTACAAATCTACATGTAAGGTTGTTGTCCAATCTCCTACTAAGTATTTACTTTAGAGTAGACTGTGTAGTGTTCCAGCTTCAGCTGTAACTGACTATATTGACTATCACCATTAATTATAATGAGATTTGAGAGACCTGGGTATCATGTAGAATCCTGTATTCAGTGTTCTCTTTAGGTGTTCCCTAAGCATGCAGTGCCATCTGGAGTGTCCTAAATTATCCTTCTTGACCTCCAGCTACCAGCCCAGMAGTCTGTTGGTATATTCTGTGTCAAATCTGCTCCGATTTCTCAGATATCCTAGGGACCTTAGTAGATAGTAGGAACCTGCCTTAAGGTAACTGGTTTGAGCCGTTAGAGACCTAAATCCCACTCTAGATGTTTTCAAGGGCCATAAGAACTAAAGTAGAGCATAAAGGAATTATTATCATTGCACTGAGAAAGGAATTAGGACAAGTCAGTCCTCCTTTATTTTGTTTTATACAGATATTTGCCAGGCAGGCAGGAGCACAGTTCCAAAGCAGACACAGATCTGCAATTGCTTGCTCAACCAGCTGAGGATCTTGAAGCTACATGCATTCTGTAGCATGGWCTGAGGGACACGGAAAAAAATACCATTCTAGGTATAAGATCTTGTCATAGGCATTTGGCTACAGCAGAGCATGAAGGGAATAGAGAATATAAACCCATAAGAAAATGGGCTTTATAAGGCCTATGGCACAGAGAACAACATGTTTGGGTTTTTAATAGGGAATCTTATAATTCTGTAAAATATTACCAAGCAATATCATAACAGAAACACATATATAAATTTTATTTTTGCTTTCTCAGTGAAAAAATATTAATATAATTTATTAATCGCTCTATAGTTTAGCACTTGCCTCGCATTTTAAAGCCTTAAACCTCTTTGCAGACCTATTTCAGTATTTGACGTTGTCATTAGCTAGTAAATCAGTAGGAGGACAGCTGTGATTATTCCTGCTATTGATGTAATCTTAAGACCCACAGACATTTACTACTCCTAGTTTGCATTTTGCATGAAAATGCAATAATGAAAAAATGCATTTTCACTGATTCACAGGTCTGTTACTAGATAAGATAAACTAATGAAAAAATAACATTTTGATGCAATCATTTCATTTTAGGTGGAAAAATCAGATAATTGTGGCTAGTTGCATTTTTGGTGTCCCAATAAATGTTATATAGAAGGATATATTTTCCCAATTGATTTTTCACACAAAGTAAATCTTTTTGTAGTGCTTGCTCACTGAGTGAATAGTAGTGTACAGATTCTGTTGACATTTTGTCAGTAAAAGATTTTTTTTCTGTTGCATAAATAAAATTTAAATGAACAAAGCTTTAGACCAAAGCTTTCAGATCAGAATATTTTAATTTTTTTTTTTATTCCTTGAAATGTTGTATTTCATTAAGCCAAATTGCAGAACCTTTTTTTTTTTTTTTCTTTTTTTTTCCCCCTAAATAGTTTGTCAAGGGTTGGGCACCCAGACTGGATTTCTCTAAAAAGAAGGGAGTGAGCAACCTTACCTGAAAATATCCAAAACGTGATGTTTCAATGTAATTCAGTCTTAAAAACAAAAGCTCCAATGTGAAATGTAAATCAAGTTTGAAACCTTGAATACTGTCATGAAGCTAAAGCATCATTCTTAAGCCAACTACAATAAGCAGTGATGTCTTCATCAAAGCATTTCTTGTAAAATCTATGTCCAGTAACATTTATGAAAAGTACCCAGTTAAAAGACAATTGTTGTTCAGTGGTAGATAAATATTTTTCAGTCTATTTTGCCAATGAGTTAGGAATCCAGTTAAATTTTAGTCAGAAAAAGAATTGTATCATTTCTGACAAATACAAATGTCTTAATCATAATATTTTATCTGTCATTATTCATAGCCCCTCTCAAACTTTGAAATCCACACGCTTAACTCACAGTTCTCTTAACCTTTAACTGCTTAAGTACTGATAGCACTTAATTAGTTTCCCATTTCAAAACTTTTGTCTTCTCGACAGACCTTCTAGATGCCTTCTGCACTGCACAAAAAGACCCAGCAAGGCCATTCAGTTATTATATTTCTGATTATAGATTTTAATACCTGACAAGAAGCTAATCCTCCTTCAGCAAGAGATTCCACGGTTGCTTAGACAGGTTTAGTATAGGCAGATATATCTGTTATTCCTATTGTGTTACAACATGAAATCTATATTGCCTACATCTCAGAGAGCTGCTAAAATCGCTTTTTGTGCATTTTAAGCCTATAGAGTGATTCGTTGCAATAGTAAATCATTCTGGCCAGGTTTACTGCAGGGTGCTTCCTGTGTAGCTCTGGTACGATTAAAGCGGTCAAACGAAATACAGCCTTGGTCTGAACTGAATACAGCTATCGCCAAAGAAAGGCAGAGAGGAAGATACTGCAAGTAATACCAGCCTCTCCGTTCTTTCCTCATTGGCACCTCAGATTCCTTGACTTCGAGCTTGAGTGAATTCTTCAAGTAGGTATGGGAGGAGTGACCCAGCACTTCACAAATTTTTCTTTATACCCTCCCCCCACCTCCCCTCCCCAGGTAAGGGCCATTTTCTAAGCATCCTTAGAAATGTGGTGCACTGCTGGCAGTTCTATATGAGAACAACAGACCCCAGGGTGTCCTTTCCAACTATCTCTCATTGCCAATAGAGTGACTATGCCTAGTCCCAGGAGTCATGGATCTTCTACTTTTTCATTATGTATGTTAATCATAGGCTTTACCAGATTAAGCTGTGCCTCAGCAGAAGAAACGAAGGGGGCATGGGGGCTTAACAGGGAAGAATGAGGTGTGGAGGACGAAAAGGTTCAAAAGTAGAAAACCTCTTTTTATTATCTCTGAGGACTGACAGCATATCTTTTCATGCACTGTTCGTTCCAGTTTCCATTAATGCCGCAGACTCCCTGCTTACCCCAGTTTCAGTCTCTCTTTGCTCCATGTCACTCCAGAAACTCTGGTTACATTTTCTATTTACAAAAGATTCTGTCTGACCTAGAGTGCACCAGCTAGCATTTGGGAAGCAGGCAACCTTCTCTCTGCCATCCAGCCACATCCTTTTAGCAAGCATCCAGTAAATAGTAAATAAAGAAAATAATTATCATTTCTTACTGTATTGGGTTTATGTGGCAAGGTTTTAGTAGCGGGATGGGGGCTTCAGGGGTGGCTTCTGTGAGAAGACACCAGGATCTGCCCCTATGTGCAACAGAGCCAGTTCCAAGACAGACCCTCCACTGGTCAAAGCTGAACCAATCAGCAATGCTAGTGGCGCCTCTGTGATAACATATTTAAGAAAGGGTAAAACCTGCTGCACAACAGCTGTGTGAGAGAGGAGTGAGGAAATGTGAGAGAAACAGCCCTGCAGACACCAGGGTCAGTGAAGGAGGGGGAGGAGGTGCTCCAGGCACCAGAGAGATTCCCCTGCAGCCTGTGGAGAAGACCATGGTGAAGCAGGTTGTCCCCCTGCAGCCCATGGAGGATCATGCTGAAGCAGATATCCACACTGCAGCCCATGGAGAGCCCTCTGCCAGAGCAGATGGACATGCCCTGAAGAAAGCTGCAGCCCGTGGAAAGCCCATGCTGGAGCAGGCTACTGGCTGGAACTGCGGCCTGTGGAGAAGAGCCCATGCTGGAGCAGGTTTTCTGGCAAGAGCTGTGGCCCATGGGGGACTCACGCTGGAGCAGTTCTTGAAGAATTGCAGCCCGTGGGAAGGACCCACATTGAAGAAGTTAATGAAGGACTGTATCCTATGGTAGGGACTCCACGCTGGAGCAGGAAAACAGAGTGAGGAGGAAGGAGCAGCAGAGACRAAGTGTTATGAACTGACCACAACCCCCATTCCCCATCCCCCTGCACTGCTCAAGGCGGGAGGAGGTAGAAAAATTATAAGTGGAGTTGAGCCAGGGAAGAAGGAAGGGTGGAAAGAAGGTGGTTTTAGTTTTATTTTATTTCTCATTATCCTACTCCATTATTAATTGGCAATAAATTAAATTCATTTCTGCCAAGTCAAGACTGTTTTGCCTGTGATGGTAATTGGCAAGTGATCTCCCTGTCCTTATTTTGATCCATGACCTTTTTCATCATATTTTCTCCCCTTGTCCTGCTGAGGAGGGAGAGTGACAGAGAAGCTTGGTGGGCACCTGACGACCAGCCAAAGTCAACCCACCAAAGTTAATGTGGGCACTTCTAAAAAAAAAATTTCTTTTGTCAGCAAAGATAAAAGGCGAAGTTGTGTTACAATCATGATAGGATGAAATAGGATGAATGTAGGTGTACATCAAAACTGCTGAGTATGTTCTTAAGGATGGGATTAATATGAATGCTATAACACTCAGAGTCAGTAACAGACCAGAGAGGCCCAGAGAAAAAAAATCTGACTCATCTTCAAGGATTCGCAATGGTTTTAGGGTTTGGCCTATTTAAAGTGCTGACATCTTTAGAGGAGGGAAAAGGTGAGGAAAGAAAAGGGAAATGTGAGAGATACCTTTTTCAGTGATGTAAAACATTTATTCTGACATGAAATAGCTAGTCTGTTTTTACACACACAGAGAATTACTGAGGGATCCTTAGGCAGTGTTCAGAGATAGGGGCCATGTCAGAACTGTAGGGGAGCAACAGCCCTCATATCTCACAATTAACAGCTTCTGTCCAGTGCTGGCAAACAGCATAGAGAGGAGACACTCCGAGTCTCTGATGACTGACTTAGTAGGAATCATCTGATTCTGCTAAAATACTGCAGCTGTGATACTAACAGTCCAAAGGACAATAGTAAGAAAGAAGGGAGCAAAATAAAAACAATTTATATGGCCTCCTTTTCTTGTGAAGTCTCTGCCAGACCACTATCTCTTCAGTCCTTTTTTGGATACTCTCCAGAAGAGATAGAGACTTACAAAGGAAGCAACATTGAATATGTAATAGTGGTACTGGAGAATTAATCTATTAAATAATAACTTTTTCATCATAGGAAGTGTAAAACTTCTGTTTCTCTTTGCTCTGGAGGAACTTGCATAATGTTCTTGAGGGTTAAAATCTTTTTAAACCTGTTGTTTCCTGCTTTATCTTCGTGGCATGATTTTCTGGGTCAAATTTGGTTGAGTTTATTAATTGCAAAAGTCATTAAAAGTATAATGAACATACCTTCAAACAAGCTTGTATTAACCATACAGGAAGTGAAGATTTTGTATCTAAACAACTTAAAGTGTAAAAAGTGAAACAAAACTTTGCTCTTGCAGTTTTGCTGTTGCTATGATTGAATGGAAAGTTTCTTTGTGTAGGAAATACTGAAATTTCAAAGGAATTTGCTTCCTTCTCTTTAGGAAACTTGGTCAATTCAGACTCGGGTTGTTCTTAGAGATGTTCAATTTCAAAGGTTAAAAAAAAAAAAAAAGAAAATAGTATAGGTAAGATATCAAGAGAAAAAAGGAAAAGGAAAAAAAAAAAAAGCTTCTAGTGCCAGCATGTGGGTATACTGGAACTTATAAGTCCTTGTCTGCCACATGTCCAAAAAACCTAATGGAGATCTCATGGACCATGAGCCTAACTTGCACACATTAGGACTAGTGTACATTTGAAGATATCCTCGCTATGGATTGTGGACACCACTTGTTCAAGGATCATGACCTTGAAAGCTGTCCTGGTTTCCGCTGGGATAGAGTTAATTTTCTTCCTAGTAGCTAGTATAGTGCTGTGTTTTGGATTTAGTATGAGAAGAATGTTGATAACACACTGATGTTTTAGTTGTTCTAAGTAATGTTTATGCTAGTCAAGGACTTTTCAGCTTCTCATGCCCTGCCAGCGAGAAGCTGGAAGGGGCACAGCCAGGACAGCTGACCCAAACTGGCCAATGGGGTATTCCATACCATATGATGTCATGCTTAGTATATAAACTGAGGGSAGTTGGCTTGGGAGGGGACCGCTGCTCGGGGACTGGCTGGGCATCAGTCGGTGAGTGGTGAGCAATTGCATTGTGCATAACTTATTTTGTATATTCTATCATTATTATTATTATTATTATTATTATTATTATTATTATTATTATTTTCCCTTCCTTTTCTGTTCTATTAAAGTGTCTTTATCTCAACCCACGAATTTTACTTTTTTTTTTCTGATTCTCTCCCCCATCCCACTGTGGGGTGGGGGGAGTGAGCGAACAGCTGTGTGGTGTTTAGCTGCCTGCTGGTTTAAACCACAACAAAGCTGAAGTGTTCCTGAATCTTATAGTATAAACCTAGCTAATTGCTTTCTTATTTATGCCCTTCCTTTTGGTAACTGGAGGGACCTCTTCCTCCTGAGTACTTCAGCACACATCTAACTTTTACGATTGGTTCGGCTCTTTTTAATTCAGTACTTTATCTTAATTTCAAGTAATTTCTTCAAGGCTTTAATGGATCTGTGTTGTCATTCTCTGTAAAGAGTTGTTGAACAGGACTATGAAGTCAACATCATTTGTACATCTAAGGTTTCCCCTTTGGTTGTCTCACTGACTTCTCACATACTATGAATTTTCTTGTTTTGGCTCCCAGGTTTTTCTACTTTAATCACAAAAATGAACACATTTGATTACATCTTTGTCTTTATTCTCTGTTGGCCTGTAATCATCCAGTCAGCTTCTCATCTGCTCTTATTGCTGCCACTAATTCTCTAAAGACTTTTTGTGTCAACAAGTTTATCTTCTTAGGAATGCCACTCATTCTTAAGTTGTTGGGCGTTCTATATTCTTTTATATAAGCCTATTTGAGTCCTGTGGAGTTACTGCAGTGGATTATCTAATAAGTGGTATTTTCCAGAATCTGTGTTATCACAAGAATTTGATCTATATTATGCTTCACTCCTCTAGAAAAGTCACTGACAAGTACTTCTTCATTCATCTCTCTAGCATCCTTGTAAATGCCAGTAGAATTAATAAGTTAATATTCAACAGTTCTTTCACTTGTTCTTCTCTCCCTTCTTGTAGATTGGTTTTCTCATTTGCTCATGCTTGTTCTTTTCTGGAATTGGTGTTAAGCATCTTTTGGATGTTGTATTTCTTGTATTTCTCATATTTTCTTGCATAATTGAGAAGTCTCATATGTTTTAGTTCCCATTATTTCCCCTTCCTGGATTTGTATTTATCAAGCTTTGTACTGATATTTTTACTTTTTCTTGCAAGAATTCTGAGATTTGTTTTCCCTCATTTAGTTGAGGGATATCTCTCCTGAGAGAAAGCTCTCCAGGCTTATTTCAGCTACTGTGATTGCACACTGTACAGCTTTTCAAAATCTTCTTTCCATCACTTATTCATTTCATATCCTTAGTAATTTGTCAACACTTATATCTCACTGCCAACATCTTCAATTCAGATCTTCCAGTCATCCGCCTTATCTCATCACACAAGGCCTGTGTCACATTTCCGTTCCCATATTCTTCTTCTGCTTTACATTCTTTGCTTATTGTTTGCTCCTGTATTCAATTTATGTTTTGGATCTCCAGTCAACTTATTGTATTCTGCTTTCAGACTTACCCCTTCCATTTTATTTTTGTTCAATGTCTTCTAACTGTTCATCATTTTATGTTTCATCTATTATCTTCTTCTATTCATCTCTTTAGCTTAGAATAATGTTTCTCTGGCTGCTCCTCTAATATTTCAGTTGTTGAGTTGTCTCATGTTCTTCCTCCATATGTATTCATTTCTATAAGTACTTTCATATAACAAATCAAGCTACTTTCTTTTTACTCAAATTGGACAACTTGATCCAGGTGAAGTGCCATTTTGTCTCTTCACAAAAATATTAATCTCTTTCTTCRTCTGGGATAAGCCAGTTTCCCTTATAATTTTCTGTAAATTATAGTTAACTTCCACTTAGTTTATGAATAGACACATCAGACTTGATATCTTTCACAACAACAGTGAAACGGAGATTACCCAGTGATACTACAAAGCAGCTTTGCAGAAATGGAGATGGGGGTCATGATGGAGACCAAGTTGAATGTGTCTCAGCAGGGCACCCTTGTGGTGGTGAAGGCCAGCTCTATAGTGGGCTACATTAGCGAGAGCACAGCCCCAAGCTAGAAGTAGCCAGTGGGTCCAAGGAAGTAATTATTCTTCTCTATTCACCGCTTCTAAGACTGCATCTGCAGTAGTGCCTGGTACTGATACAGTCTGGAGCACCCAGATATGAGAAAAACTGAAAAAGTTTAGCAAATGGCCACAAAGATGGTTGGCAGCTTGGATGGGGAGATCGAGAACTCTGGGTTTATTCATTCTGAAGAAGAGACCTAATTCCCACCCGCTGCCCATGGAAGGGGCAATTGCTTGTCTTTA
The DNA here is from genome assembly GCA_035582835.1 of Phoebastria nigripes. Classification (NCBI taxonomy): domain Eukaryota; kingdom Metazoa; phylum Chordata; class Aves; order Procellariiformes; family Diomedeidae; genus Phoebastria; species Phoebastria nigripes. The sequence continues at coordinate 57,178 of JAYKAV010000180.1, forward strand.
GCTACCTAATGAGCAGTAACAGAGAAAAAAATTGTCGAACTCTTCTCAGAGGTGCACAGTGAAAGGGTGATAGGCAACAGGCCCAAGCTKCAGCAAGAACAATTCCAAATAGATATAAAGAAAAAAATCACAGTGACAGTTGTCAGAAAGTGGAACAGGCTGCCCAGAGAGGTTGTGGAGTCTCCATCCCTTGAAAGATGGGCACAGCCCTAAGCAATCTAATATAATCTGACACTGCTTTGGCCAGGGTGTTGTACCTCCAGAGGTCCCTCCCAGTCTAAGTTACTCCATATTTATGCAAAGTACAGTTCTGGAATGCAATTATTACTTAAATTTTTTGTGTAGGATCACAGCCTCAACTTTCTCTAATGTGTTTTTAAAGAGAGAATAAATAGGACTAATGAGAATACGATCAATACTAAACACATTCAAGGAAGTTGAGCAAATAGCCCCAATCTGTTTTCCTTCAAGTTTTAGGAGACTGTTATATACTCCCTGGCTGCAACACAGCACCACAGTTTTTTYCTGTTAATGAACCAAGTCAATAACTGATCAGTTGTAGTCTATATGTGAGGATCAATAGATGAAAGGGGTTAATGGTATTGTACTGGAATTTATGATTTCTCAGGTTTGGGGTGGTGGGTGGACGTTGGAGAAAATTGCGATGTGACTTATACAGTTTTGGATATAACTTTCTGATAAATCTACACTCATTGAAGAGCACTCCCAAAAATATAGCCTACAAGCATAGCAGAAAGGCTTTTGAAGCTAAATCGTTTTCCTGAAAACAAGCACACAAACCATACCCAGGTATAGTATACTGCAGCCTGGAAAACCATGCATAACCACCATTCTATATCTCTTTCTGTTCTACATTATACTGAAGGATACTGATAATCTTGAAGTTGTGTAATTAATTAATTACAGGTTTATGGCCTTTCTTAGAAAGTTACATAATTTCACATTCACATTTTTATAGCTTTCTCTTAGGAAACATAGGATAAATCTTGGTTTTCTTTGAAGTCAGCAGCAAAACTTGCTATGAATGTCTAAAGAGTTAGGATTTCTCCCACTGATGCTAGTTAACCTTCATAGTCAATAACAGCATATGTTCTCTTGACAGATGGCATTTTTTCTGTGAGATGAAATCATACAAATGTGGACATGTCAGAGTTTGTTTAACTAAAAAAAAAGAGAAAAAATCCGCAAGCATTACACAAATTCAAAAGTATTCTAGATGATGGGGGTTATCCCTTAATGCTTAGATCTTGCTCCCTCTTCATCATTGTTAAACATCATGACAACAGAGTTGTGTATATTAAAAGATTTTCATCAGGAAAAATGTGGTGAAAAATATGATCAATTATTTTATTTAATGAAAGGTGGATGGTGCTTCAAAACCATTAGCTGGAAAGTTGAAGTTTTCCAGAGTTACTTAAAATTTCATTTTTTCAGATCATGTGGTATACCATTTAATAAAAAAMCCCATACCTTACTGAAATGGGAAAAAAACCTACACAATAGAATGTGCTAAAATGGCAATATTCAATATTGCCAGKAATTTCTAATATATGTTTAATTCTTCATTAAAACATGAGGCTCTATAGGAGTCTCTCTGGAACCTGATGAGAAATACTGAATTAATCTTATTTTGTTTCCACTACCATATCCAAGAAAATGTCAGATTCATAATAACTATAGGTCATGAAATGAAACTTGAACCAGGCAAAACCTTTCTTTGATGCAACCTTTAAGATTAAGCCACAGAGTCAATGCCAGTTCTCTCGGCAGCCATGGATGCAGCCCTTTGGGTCCCGTTGCTTTGTATGGGTCAAGGTTGCTCAAGTAACACCTAACTTCATCCTCATCCACTGCTGGTCATTCTCCTAAGACCCTTTAATTAAGCATAAAGGTCTGCAAGACTTTGTTGACGACTGAGGCAAAGATGATGTTGAATACCTCAGCCTTATCTGTGCCTACTGTCACTAAATCACCTGTCCTATTCAGCACTGGGCATATTCTTTGTTCAGCTTTAATCAGATATTCCTCTCTTTTGTTAATATACAAAAAGTAGCTTCAGGGGCCACTTCTGTGTTTTGTTAGCCACATCATATCATATTAAAGAACTTCCAYATTAACTGAATATAAAGAAATCAGCATGCAAAAATAGTTACATTAATTTTTGCTGGGTTTTTGACCTCTGGTCTTCCAATGATCTATTTTTCTTCCTAGTTGATGTTTCTTGGCCATAGACAATAGCATCATTTATTTGGTTTGTTTTTTGTTTTGTTTTGGTCTGTTTTTTATTATTATTATTATCTTCTTTTTCTTCTTCTTCTTCTTCTTCTTCTTCTTCTTCTTCTTCTTCTTCTTCTTCTTCTTCTTGTTATTTCAGTGATACAGTTAGAGTGCTACTAGAGTGAAAGACATAAAAAAAAAAATCAACAGACCATATCCCAAGGGTCTCAATATTTTAATAGGAAATCAGAACATTTTAACAGGAAATCAGTCTGAAACAAATAAACATGTGAAATGGGATTTTTTTAGACTGTCTACAAAACAATATTTATTATTGTGATGAAAGTATTATTTTTTGACCCAAGTTAACATTTGCACATTTTACAGAGTGATCATTTTAGGAGGCCATTTAAAAGAAAAGAAATTCATTTACTGGCAGGCTGGGATGACTGGGGAGTTCTAGGTAGCATAGAAATATGAAGAGAAGGACAGTAGCAGAGATGGCAGCTATGAGATAACACATATGAGTGAGCACACAGAAATCAATAAAAGAATCATAAAAAATGGCAGCAGATATACGAGCAAGAATTAGGCTGTACTTTTCAGAATGTGATATTACTTGTGCAATTCAGTTATTGTTACATATTTTACGTTAAACTTTACTGTAATTTATATAAACCATCTGGACTGTTGATAAGTAAGAACTGACAAAAATCATACAGAAGTTTGTTTGAAGTAGTTGTTTGCCCCAAAGAATTCATTCATTGCTGATTTGGGTAAATACCATCACTCCAGGAGCTTATCCAGTATTTTTAAGTAGTAATTCAGAGGAATGTACCAGTAGGTCACTGAGTTAATCCTCCAGTGAAAGGTATTACCAAAATGGGTGCATATACATCTACWTTTTCTACATGAGTACTATATTTTTATTGTGTACAAATTTAATGAGAAAGTATGGCTGTGACCAATGCAATACTAGATTTTTAGCCTCTTGGAAATATTTGCATGACKATATACGTAACATTTTTAAAGGATAATTTTATTCTGCTTTACATACTTTAGAAACAGCAACCAAGTTATACTATCTCAAGATTGCAAAAAGAGTTTTATTGGCATAATGTGGGATTTTTTGTAAAGCTTTGTATTTTTCACGTACTTTCAAATATCTGCCTGTGATTAAATTTAGGATATAGTGGCTCTATATGCAGATGAAATTACTGTATTTTTTCTGAGCTACAAATATACAGAATTTTATAGCATTATCTTCTAAAACATTATCACTAGGATTAAAAACATTAGCCATCATTTTTAAAACTGAAAACTTCTGTACATTAATTATAAAAGGAATAACTGTAGAGGCAAGATGTAGCTCAAAGCACTTAAGCATGGAGGACAAAAAGAACAGCCTTTTTGCATTGTGCAGTAATTGTACTTGGTTATCTTGACGTTACTACTCTCTGCACGTCTGTTAGACACTATGCTTAGTTAACATATGAAAAAAATATTTGTCAAGTTCCTAGTGGCCTCTCCTAAAATGTCAGATCTCAGATTTTGTAATGTTTTGTACTTCCTAAAGCAGAAAGGTTGATTGTACCCATGTGAATTTTCCTGTGGAAATACAGAAATTAACTTAAAACAGACTGAATCACTCATTACACGACCCTTTATGTTAGATTACAGGGATTTCTATGTGTAAACAGGGAGCTAGCAATAACTCTTGCAGTAAGACAACCAAAGATTTTATTCCCTTTCTCCCCTCTTGTCTCTCTTACATGCAATCCCATTATTTTTCTTATGTAAACCTTAGCAACTAGACGATCATTGATTTTGTCAACTGTTAAGTCAGCTTATTTGAAGGATGTCACACATGCCTTGTGTTAAGTAGGTTTCAGGCTTCTGACAAATTTCCATTGTATGCATCCAAAAATAAGTAAGTGCCTGAYAGGCATTGCAATCCACCTTGGCATACATGGAACTTTACTTGACAATTGTTATGGCTGAGGCTGAAAAGAATGAAGGATTGCCCTGTATATAGGATGTAAGTTCAAATGGCAAAGGGACAAATGTGCTCAACCTACATTTATTTTTGCAAACATTCTGCAAAGAATGCTTAGCTCATTCCTTTTGTCAAAGAATTTCCTTTATTATATATGTTTTTCCCTCTCCTATAAATGTATACTTCTGCTGTTATCAGTTGTTTGAGAGCAGAAATACATCGGCTACATATGAAAGTGTTACAGTTAAATTATGGCTGACTAATAAACACCACAAATGCTCATACTATAGGCATCAATCTATTGCATTAAATATAGACAATGTAGTGTGGATTTTACAGTGTTCCCAAAGAGCATACAATTGTACATAACATGTTACAGATGTTGGAGCTTGGTATTTGCATAAAATTTACTTTTTTTATTGGGTTAAGGGCAGGGTGAGACTGCATTTTTGTAATGCAGTGCTTGAAACACCTGATGATGTACTAAATGGTTCCTCAGAGACTGACATTTTTCATCTTTTTTAACTGACACAAATGCTGTGATAGATTTAGAGATTTTTAGTAACTTTATGAAACATAGAAATTACAGAAATTTAGAATGTTCTAAGGAGTGTATTAAAAAACCCTCAATTGTTGGGGAATGACAGAGGAGGAGGAAAGAGGACAAACAAAGAGGGAAGAAGAGATAAAGAAAATAAGTGGCTGCAGGATGAAGTTAAATTCAGCATGTGATCATAAAGAAGTAATTTTTCTCAGTGCATCATCACCCATAACAAGTATGGCTAATGAAGAGTAGATCCCGAGAAGACTTTTAATTGGCAGGCAAAGCAAATTTGGGGTGTTGCATATATGTGATAGGGGAAGGGGAGGCAGAAGAAGAAAGGGGAGAGGAGAAACGGGGGAGGAGAAACGGGGGAGGAGGAAGGGGAAGGGGAAGGGGAAGGGGAAGGGGAAGGGGAAGGGGAAGGGGAAGGGAAGGGAAGGGAAGGGAAGGGAAGGGAAGGGAAGGGAAGGGAAGGGAAGGGCATCCAAAGAAAATGATGCAGTTAAAATTAGAAAGTTAAATGGAAATATGCCTAGGAAAAAGGGAATAGGTTACAAAGGCTGGAGGTAAACAGATTTTAGGTTTTCCCTATTTAAGAATTGCAAGCTAAGGATAGGGAAAAATAACCAGAGGTGAGCTAGTGACTTCAGCAAGCGAGAAAAAAATAAACCAGATTAGAACCACCATTCTGCCTTTTCCTCAGAAGGATAACCAGGAAAATATGGGAAATAAAAAGATCTCATTCCAGTTGGCAGCTAGGACATTAGCCATATCAGGATATATGCCATATCAGGACTACAAATTAAATCATATAATGTACACCTGTCTTGTTTCACAGTAAYAACCAGGATGTCTCTTTCTGATTCTGCTGCTTATATAGGAAAAGTGAGAATAAAGAGTGTTACAATATTTGTGGATCATATAAAGAATAACTTTGGGTAGATTTTTAGATATTTCTGTGACAGGAATTGGCAGCTTTTCCCTTCAAATAACTGTTCTCTAGCTTTCTGAGTGGAGTAAAGGTTTAAGTCTGTAACCACTTATTCAAATAACACTTTAAATTGGACTTTCCCCTATGAGAGTGTGATTAGAACTGTTTGTGAACCATTTCAAATTTATAAGAAAAATCTTGCAGTCATTGGCACAGGACACCAATCTGGAAACTTCCAATTCTTGTCTGTAGAGGGTCCTTGAAGCCCCAGGTAGCCAACCCTGATTTATTCTAATTTTCATCCACAAGCAGTTCAGATATCTGGTGTTTTCAAAACCAGAAATTTATCAAGATTGCATGAAACCACTCTTCAAAAGTAAGCACATTTCAGCCAACCACGTTCACTGTTTTTGTTGTTGTTTTGATTTTTTTAGGGATGAGTTTCTTGGCTGTGATGAATTGGAATAATTCTTTGGATATCAACTTGATTGCTCTGATTTACAGCAGATAAATATACATTTATTAAGCCTTTTCTTGTAATCATTAACATTGAAAAAGATGTCTCCTTTTTTCTTTTTTAAATACTAGTACACACTAATACAAAAGCATTGACAAATAAAATATAATGATTTTCTAGATTTTACATCTCCCAAATCATGGTTCAATCTGTTGATTAACCTCTGGCTTTGCAGGGAGAGAAAATTCTGTGTTTCTTCACACCTTTTCACATCTGTCTATAAACCTGGCTCCATAATTCATCTACCTATGCATCTATTTCTGTATGACAGAGATTCCAACATTTTCAGGGTTTTTTTGAAAGAGACTTTCTTTCCCACAATTCATGAGTATGTACTTTCTTTCTTTGACAATAATGAAAACAATCCTTTTGTTATCACCTCATTGCTTATGTAGCTGTAGGATTAGTGAAATTTTAACCATGTTTGTACATGGCTGAGAAATTGAAATCAATAAAGAGAAATCAAGTCAGATGATCAGTCTGAGCTTCATGGATGGTAAGTGCAGAGAGTATTTGGGAATCAATGAAATTAATTCCAATAAGCTGTCCAATGCCATTGAATGAAAAAAACCCTAAACAATTCTGTCCTAAATTATATGAAAAAATATATATTAAACTATTGCATTATACCAAAGTTGGTTGTGCCTGTTTCCGAAGAGTGGGTGGGCAGACATTACAAATAAATATTTGTTAATGCTTGTGAATAATACTATATCAGTACTGTACAAAAGGATGCAACGGTGTCCTGGTTTTGGCTGGGATAGAGTTAAGTTTCTTCCTACTGTGTTTTGGATTTAGTATGAGAAGAATGTTGATAACACACTGATGTTTTTAGTTGTTGCTAAGTAGTCTGCTAGTCAAGGACTTTTCATCTTCCCATGCTCTGCYAGGTGCACAAGAAGCTGGGAGGGAGCATAGCCAGGACAGCTAATCCAACTGGCCAACGGGGTATTCCATACCATATGAAGTGATGCTCAGTATATATATAGGAGGTGTGGTCCAGGAAGTAGCAATCGCTGCTTGCATATCAGTTGGCAGGTGGTGAGCAATTGCATTGTGCATCACTCATTTTGTATATTCTGTCATTATTATTATTATCATCATTATTTTCCCTTCCTTTTCTGTTTTTATTTTCCCTTCCTTTTCTGTTTTATTAAACTGTCTTTATCTCAATCCACAAATTCTACTTTTTTTTTTTTTTTCCCCCCCAATTCTCTCCCCCATCCCATTGTAGGCGGGGGGAGTGAGCAAGCAGCTGTGTGGTGCTTGGCTGCCTGCCGGGTTAAACCTCAACAATCAGGATCACTAGTTCTTTTATGAACYTGAAATTACTGTACACGTCTTAGGTATAGGACCATTCTGCTTAAGCTAAGTATGTTGCCAAAGACTGATACAAGAGAAAAACCAACACAGTGCATACTTGTATAACTTGTCTAGATTCTGCCACTGTTGGGTGGAATTCTGTTGTTTGATCTAATTAATGTCAGCCCTTATGTGATTTTTCCCTTTTTCTCATTTCCCTTTTTTCCCGACTTTATTGTACTCCTTCAGACTAATATCTAAGTCATCCTTAACTTCTGACTGTAGGATTTTTTTTTTTTTTTTTTNTTTTTTTTTTTTTTTTTTTCTTTTATGGATAGTTGTGAAAAACAGTCATACACATTTGATTCTTCTTGTTAATATTTTGCCTGTATCTGCATATCATTCGCTAATGCTATGCCAAAGCCTATATTCAGTGCACAGAACTGACTATAACAAAGACATAGGAAGTGTACTTCTATAGTAAGGGAGGGGGGAAATGACTAGTTTAAATTTATGATTTACATGACTAACTTTGAAGAAAAATTCTCAGTGTATGCTGGCTGAAAAACTTAAAGATGATTGCTGCAGTATTCCAAGCCAGGAAATTCAGAAAAGGTAAAGGAAAGGAAGTGCATGTGCATTGTAGTGACAGAAAATATTATAAATTCTGACATTCTCCATAACCTTTTTCTTTCTAAGTGTCAGAAAAAAAGGAAAGTAGGAAGTCTTGCCAGAAAATAYGAGAAGGAAATTCTAAGCTGTGTATTTTGAAGTCTGTGTTTAGTTGCTTAAAATTACTTATTTGTGCCAGTGTAATCATATATAGGAACCTTTTTTTAATTTTCCCCTTAAAAAGGTTCACATTTGTTTAAAGTAGGACCATATCACCTAATTAAGGCACTTAAAGCACTTAACCTCTGCACCTACTTAAAGAGCCTAGTAAACCGGTGCTCTTAACTATGGCAGAATTCAACTGTCAACCAAAGTTAGCTATCTTAATAAAAGTGAAGAGCATCTCCTTGCAAATTTTGTCTCTCTCCACTTTACCATATATTGAAATTAACTGCAAAGCCAAATCCTTTAACTGAGGAAAATTCTGTATTGCATGCAGTTTTGGGTGATTTTTCTAGAGAAATATCCTTATGGGAACTTTCTCATATTTTTTCCCTAGATTTTCCCCATTGACTACCTCTAGAGACTGAGCCAGATAAACCTTTGCCTTTAACCAATATGGCTGTTTGCATCTGCTTTAGGAAGTCTGTTTCAACAAGCATAATATTTTACTGCATTTAATTAATTTAGTTTAGGTACACACAGTACTACTCCCAGTAACTACAATATCCAGAAACAGCTGGAAGGACATTAACTGCTTATCTAAAAATGCAAATAAGTGGAAAGTGAAGCATGAAATTACTTTCTGTACACTATATACTATATTTGCCATTGATATGTTGCTTTAAGTATGACAATGCTATTTATTTAGATATGTGATCATTAGCCTTGACTCTTGTTTAATGTATTTTAGCAAACATTACTTGGAGATAAATCCATGCATATATTGCACATGTATAAATTAGGCTGTCTCATTTATTGTGGCTGACAAAAACCTTCTTCCACCCACCTCATTTTAAATGAGTCAAACCCAACATAAAATAAAACAGAGTAAACCTCTTTCTTCTTTTATTTGCTTTCCAATCTATTTTAGGAAGCCTGAGTTCCTGTGGCTCTTGCCCACTTTAGATTTTGGACAAATGCATACACATCTCACTGAAATCAGTGGGGCACAGCATAAATGTTTTTTTCTTAATCTTCCATATTTTTCCTATGTACTTTTTCAGACACAGTGACTATGGATACATTCTTACCTCCAGAACAAATTGAGTGATTTATATGTCTCTGCACCTCCATATTTGTCAGAATCTCAGAATCTCAAGACCTATAAATTGGATGTATAAAAATCCTAGAATACTCCATCATGGTATTGTGGGCTTAGGCAAATGTCTGGCAAATCATAAATCCAATAAAAACTGCTTGTTTTCCTTAAAATGTTCCCTTAAAATGTGACCTTTATATTTTAAAGTGAATGTATCAATTTTTACTCTAACCAAGATGTTCAGATAACCACTGCATGTATAGCAATGTACCTGTGAAAATGTCATTGGATGAAACAAAACCCTCAAACAAGTAGAAAAAAAAATTGTATTTGTGTATTTGCTTATACAATACATCACTATACATCTTGAACTAAAATGAGGTCTGAGACAGAAATAAGGTTAGTTATACCATTCCATCCTCTCAGCAGCTAGAAATTTGATGCTCAGGGTGTGAGGAAGATGCTTAAAAATGGAAATCCAGAGCCATTTTAGATGCCCTGGCTCTCATTCTTGAACTCTTACTTCTTTTATGGGGCTCCTGTAAGTCSTATCCTACTGTGCCACAGTTATATATATGTGTATTTATATGTTTCGTATAATGGCTCTAGATACCCATATTTAGGCAACAGAATTGTTGTTCTTCTTCATAGATCCTCAAACTGTGCTTCTAGTGAATTCCAGTGTCTCTGCGAAATAAACAGCCTTTATTTTTCTTTGTTTTGAACCTTTGTCAAAAGGACAACAAGAAAGGATAAAAAGAGAAAAATCTTTCAAGTTCATTTGATATCAGGTTTGTTTATGTATGTCTACCTTACATTCTTATAATTAATATGTGTTTTCCTACAAATACAGTAAAATGTCATAAGCTTAATTGACTCCCTGTGATCTATAGTCAGTTTTGTTCCCAATGGAATCAGTGGGAACCTACTTCTTATTTATTCTCAGTCTTTTTTTACTTTGATATCTCTTTCTATAGTGTATATTCACACATTAAGGGATTTTCACAGTATTGATAAAATGTCAAAGAAATTTAAGATTAATCAATGTATTGTTTTCATTGAAAATAAAGTTGGTCTTGCATCTGGAATTCACTGTGTGTGCTGATATTATGTCTTTGTCACTAAATTTCTTGTGGTGTTTTTAGTGTTTTGACAAGATGACTTCATCTGTAAGAAAATGAATATTCAAAAACTTTTAGAATGTCTTTCTGAAAATTCTGGATAGAGGGAAAAAAACAACACCTCACAACAGAAGCCATATTCAAGCCTGTTTCTTTTCTTCCTAATCTATTAACTTCTCAAGGAAAATATTCTTGAAATGCAACAGAGAAGAAATCAGTGAAATGACTAATAGTAGAGGATATAAGAAAAGGCTTTGCACAGGGCTTAGACAAGTTCCAAAAGTTACGGCTGATTCATCGCCTTGATCATCAAGCAGAATTAGTAGCTGGAAATGTGATGAAAAGAYATTACTGGGCTTTGATCAATTTAACAGTTTTAAGAGAAATTGTGTAACGTGTCTGCAGTCAATCAGTAGTAAAATGAAAGGGAGCTGCATGAATGTATATGTGAGGCATCATCATCAGAACTACTTTAGCATCAGCACAACTTTCATTGTGTGATGAGCAGCCAGCAGTGCTTAAAGGGCTGAATAATCCTTATTGAGGACAAGCAGTTCTGAACAGTGCAGTTCATGTCCGCCTCAGCTCTCTTTTACCATATAGATAAATCAGTTCTGATGTGATCGCAACTGGAAAGAATCATGTGCGTTATTTTTAAAATGACGATTCTTGATTTACATCAAACTTGTCTTTATCAAAAATGCTCTGTGGAAAGTTGAGTTTTGTTTTGGATTTCTCTCTTCTGCAAGAAACCTTGCAAAATATTGTTTTCAGTAAACTGAGGGAAAATCTGTCTTCATTCAAGAGCTAGGTTTGCTTCAGTGCTCTGTTTTTCTACTTTACCAAAATCCATGTGCGAATGGCTATTGCGTGATACTCTTGAGACTGTCGCATTTACACATATACACTATTACCTGCAGCAATGAAATTTTTATGACGTTTTGGTGAGGTAGTTCATATCTTAACAGATTTGAAAAAATAGTAATAATGCTCTTCTTTCACTTGTTTTAACTACCTTTTTAACTATTAGCTGTCAGGCACATTAATTGAATTTTGGCAGTAGAAAAGTATTCAGAATTTTGATCCTGGACTAGACAGTAATTCAGAAAAGCTGAAAGAGCTGTTCTGCAGTCACAGAAGGTATTTTTTAAAAAGTATGCAGTCATGCCTCTCTTTTCCAGAACCAAGCAGAAAGACAAAATAGAGCACTGCGGGCTTTGGGGGAAATAAGCAAGCCTGACGTTTTATTATCTTGCTTGGTTTTAATACATATCTATACAAAGTCTGAGTCAAACATTTATTCTGAACCGGTTTTTTATTTCTCACTTCGTATAAGAATAGCAGATAGTACACGATAAAATTCAAGACCTGCTTTCAAGCAGGTTTAATGTTTGAATGCTTCATCTAGCCTTCAGGACATGGGTAATGTTTTAATACAGAAGTAGTTTCAAGAATACAAAAGGAAAGAGAAATAAAAAAGAAAAAAAGCATGTGAATGTATAGAATGCTGATAACTTTTGTATTGGTATATTGCTTTCACTTAGACAAGATTTTTTCAAAACACCCAAATAAAAGATGGCTTTTTGTTTGTCTCTTTCGTTTTGTAGAGTAAGGATCTAATTACTTTACACTCTTGTTTCCTTTAATTTAGTTTCACATAGTGGGATTTCTGTATGTCAAAGATGAATCATGATCCATATTGTTGAATTTGGTTACTACTCATATATTTTTCCCTCTGAAGTATGAGAGATCCTTATATTCTGAGACTTCTCCAACAAAAATTTGAGATATTTAATTTTTAAAATAATAAAAAAAGACATTTATTATTTTTATAACATTTTTATAACATTTGTGTGTGTTTAAAGTTAATTACGTTTCATTTTTGAATGCCATCTCTTATCTGGGCTGCATAAAAAGAAGYGTGGCTAGCAGGTCGAGGGACATGATTCTCCCCCCCTACTCCGTTCTGGTAAGACCCCACCTGGAGTACTGCATCCAGCTCTGGGGTCCTCAGTACAGGAAAGACATGGACCTGTTGGAGCAGGTCCAGAGGAGGGCCACAAAAATGATCAGGGGGATGGAACGCCTCTCCTATGAAGAAAGGCTGAGAGAGTTGGGGTTGTTCAGACTGGAAAAGAGAAGGCTCCAGGAACACCTTATTGCAGTTTTTCAATATTTAAAGGGGGCTTATAAGAAAGACAGAGACTTTTTAGCAGGGTCTGCAGTGACAGGACAAGGGACAATGGTTTTAAACTGAAAGAGGGTAGGTTTAGATTGCATATAAGGAAGAAATTTTTTACTATGAGGGTGGTGAGACACTGGAACAGGTTTCCTAAGAAGTTGTGGATGCCCCATCTTTGGAAGTGTTCAAGGTCAGGTTGGATGGGGCTTTGAGCAACCTGGTGTAGTGAAAGATGTCCCTGCTCACGGCAAGGAGGTTGGACTAGATGATCTCTAAAGGTCCCTTCAACTCAAATCATTCTATGATTCGATGATCTTTTTTGTTGATACAATATTATGACTATTTTATAAAAGATTAGTAAGGTGAAATCCATTGGCCTTAAATTTGGACATCTGTAGGTGGAGTTGTCACATCAGGTCACTTTATAATCAAGGAAGGAAATAGATGCCTTTCTGGCTATAATTCATAGATTCTATTTTGATAGCTGTATGAAGTCAGTCAAATTCCATTTATGATTTTTTTTTTTAAAGTATCTAAATAAGAAAGGGAAAAAAAAAAAGAGAACTATTACTAACAAATACCCAATAAAACCTTACCAACAAAATCAATTTGGTATAAAAGAAGACCAAAAATATGGTTTCAAGGAAGCATGATGCCATGTTTAAGTGAAAAAGTACAGTTCAAGAAACAGAGTTGTTTTTAACTCTGTCATGGAGTGTCGCAGAATCCCAGAATCACACAATGGTTGAGGTTGGAGGGGAGCTCTGCAGGTCATCTTGTCCAACCCCCTGCTCAAGCAGGGTCACCTAGGGCTGGTTGCGCAGAACCATGTTCAGACAGCTTTAGAGTACCTCCAAGGGTGGTGTTTGCACAATCTCTCTGGGCAACCTGCAGCAGTCCTCAGTCACCTTCACAATAGAGAATTTTTTCCTTATGTTCAAATGGAACCAGTGAGAGGTTACAAATTATTACCCTGTAATAATATTCACTTTAAGTAGATGCTGAATAGTGATTGCCTATTAAAAACATTAATGTCTTTTAAAGTGTTTCAATGTTACAGCAAATATATTGTCAATAATTTATGAAAGATTAAATACCATGTATACTGAAAAGCTGAAGTATCACCTTAGAAAAACACTTAATAAAATTTCAAATGTTTGCTGCAGGTTATTACTTTTTTGAAATTGCATGGGTTTTGGTGAAGAAATTGATTAAAATTTAAATATAAAAGAAAGATCATAAATGTTTACTTTTTAAAGGTTATGTGCACTGAAAATTCATTGGCTTGTTGAACATTTTGAAAAACTCATACATTCATTAAAAATAATTTTAATATTTTTGAATTATATTACATAATAGTCTTTATTTTTCAGTAATCTTATATACTTTTTTTTAATTGTTTATCCTGAGTTAAAATACTTAAGGATGCATTTAAAGCATGATGTATGGCTGAAGTTAAACACATACTTCAGGGATTTGCTGGATTTTCACCTCAATCTATAAACAGATTTGTGAAAAAGAATACTTAATACCCAGCTAGTTAAGAGTGTTTTGTTGTGTATTACTGTTGAGTAATCTCTTTTTCATACTATTCTCACTATTATCTTTGCTTAATAAATACCATGTGTTCATGTTGTTAAAATTCAAAACCCTCTTTTGCAGAATTTTTCCAAAACACAACAGCAGACAAATCTTTCTAGATAAAGATATGTACGGATCAGTAATAAGCTGAAAAAGTATCCTAACATCAAATGAGAAATAGTTTCTTTTAAGCTACTAAACTTTTCAAATGGCCATGTACTACGTAAAATACAAAAAGAAAACAAAAATAGGGGGAGAAAAGTTGTGAAAGACTTCAGAATTATTTTTATGATTTGGTAATGTTTTAGCATCAAAGCTACTGAAAATTAGCTTTGACTAGATGAGTTTATTTGGAAGAATTCAAGAAACATTGGGTCTAAGAAGTGCATTTACACAACATCTTCTTGGCTTGGTGCAAAAAACATTGGTGACTTCTTTTTACTTTCATATGTTCTTATATGCTAATTGTATTCTCTGATTCCCAAATAAAGCAAACAAAACATTAGTTGATTAGTCTAGATTAATGATAAACTAAAGGAAAAATACAGTATCATATTTGCATTACATTACTGTCAGCTGGAAACCTCAACATATAATTCAGTACTTACTTAGTGTTTTCTTGTTGGGGGCGGGGGAGGGAGGAGTAAAAAAACCCCAGTGTTTCTACTTTTCTTTAACTTTAACTTGCTCTCAAGTCCTCTTCTGCACCAGCTTAATGGTTTCCGTACAAGGTAAATTTTGAGGGACAAGCAACAAAACAGTATTAGGTAGACAGGATGAAATATTATGCTGTATCAGTCCTGTCTCAAAAATAGGGAAGAAAGTAAAGAAATGTAATTTGCTTAGGCCCAAACTGTGTTAATGTGTCATCTGGGGACTGCAATTACTTATTTGCTTCAATTCAGAAGTCGTAATGGAAGTCTGTAATGGTTTCCACTTGATAGAGGACTGCTGCCAACCTACTTGATGGTTGACTGCCAGTCAACTGTCAAGAACCCAGTGACTTCCTTTCATGAAGGGCTAAGGTACAAAAAACCCTAGGGCTGTSTCCAGCCATTATCGATGAGAGTCATCTGACCAAATGAAGAAGTCTGTAATTTGGACTTCTACCTCTGAGTTAGTCATACTAGATTTTCTTTGCAGACAGTGAAGAAAAGCAGACATTTGTATGGAACAAAACTAATCCAAGAAAACATGCACATGTATAGAAGGTAATTACAATGYGTATTGGTCCTTGCGATCAGAGCACAAACATTTTTTTTTTTTTGGTTTACAGGGAAAAGGAAAAAAAAAAAGACAACCCAACACCCTGGGATAAGGAAAGAAAATCTGCTTCTTTTGGCAGTAACTCAACTACAGGTTTACTTAAAATGTCCATGGAGATACGAAGTTACAGCAAATGATTTTTCAAGTTGTCTGTTTTCCATCATCATCTTTTACATTTACAGTGATCCATTTCTTTCTTTGCTACACCACTTGCTGGAGATATAGTACAGGGAATTTTACTGGGTGATATGCATAGTTGATAAAAGTCATGGAGGGCATGGATATGATTACTTTATAGCAGCCTGCATAACAAAACTAATGGAAGATTTAATAAGTTAATTCCCTCTGCCTCTACTGCTTTACTACCTGTATTTTCCACGGTGTCTATCAAGAATCCTTAATCATAGTAGCTAGATAAAACAGATTTAGCTAGTGTTTTATTTAGAAACAGGAACAGTAAAATAATATGTGCAAAAACATTAAAAAATATTTTAAAATATTCATAATTAGGGATCACAACGCTTCTTTGAAAAGTGTTTTGTTCCCTTTGACATACAGTAATTCATGTGAGGGAAAGGTGATATATCACAGTGAACCAAAACCATGTGTGACATCTTGCACATCAATCTATTTTTCTTGACTATAAGTTTGCTTAAAATAGAAAGCATATACACCAGACTTGAAAAAAGTCATCCTTTTTACCCCTTTATCATCATATACCCACTTTTCCTTCCTTCTATAAACATTTTTAATGCTCAGACTTCGTACATTTAATGATTTTGGTAGGGGGATGTTAAACATGTTAGTATTCTGACCTGGAAGATAAAGGATCACTTGGAGGTGTTACTGGCAACAGTGATTTCTTTCTTGAAAAATCTAAGGTTTAAAATGAAGGCTGAAAATGTTTATTTTAAATCTAATACACAAAACCTCAAAATCAATCTCTCATATCACAATGAATGTTTCTGAAAGTCTGTCTTGTGTTTAAGAGGGGTTTTCTTTCTTCATGTATCTGGCCATCTACTACATCACTAGTCACCCAATTTCCTGCTGTGGTTAATAAAGGTAAATACTTCTGAGATTAATCCATAGTAGGCTAGGAAGGCTACACAGGGGAAAGACTTGCCACCCGAAAGCACCCCTTTTGCTCTTTACTGTGCAGGTGTCTATATAACTAACAGCACAGTTCAAGCTTTGGTGGTAGGAGAACAGTTCCATGTTTTCTTACTCCCCTCAAAAAGAAGGATCAATTGTACAATATATTGTTTGTATAGTCAAAGTCCATCTTTTGGAAGAAATTGAGAGAATTGCTTGTAAAGAGGAGTAGAATGCAGTTTGCTAGAATAACAAACATATATGCAAACTGGATAATAATCCAAAAGTGGGTTTACGTGGCTCTTTGGGGTGGGCAATATATTGTATTAATAACACTCTGTGCCACATGTCTGATGCCTAAAAGAAACCAAAGCTTTATCTTAACCGACCTATAAAAAGAATTGATCTGGGAATCAAGTGCTGCCTCTGTTTTTACTGAGAATATTTTCACAGTCAGACCTTAGTTCCTCCTGGACTAAACAGTTTCCCTTTTATGAATTCCCTTTTCTTTCTGAAATGCATTTGTTACAGAAATAAAAAGTGGTGTCATCTCTGAGTAGCTTCTATTATTGCTTGATAATACATGAATAAAAATACCCATGAAACAGTAGCTTTGTTATGCTTCTTTAAAGGAAGACAGATATTAATAAAGTATTTTATTATAAGAATTCATATTTTCTATTCAATTTTCCTAATGATAAGCATATAGAAATCTTATTCAGATTAGGACAGCTTCATTACAGATGAGAGGGACAGCTGTGATGTAAAAATATCCTTTTTATATAACAAGTGTTTAAAATAACAGAGATCTGCACATCAAAGTCAGGAAGACAAATAGGGAGTAAAATTAACATCAAATGATGCCTGTATACTAAAAATACATTTTATTTAAATATTTTTGTATTGCTATTTCTATGCCTTAAAAAGGCATAAAGATTATCAGGATTTGTATAAACTAATGTTAAAACATGTCTGAAATGTATTTTATTCTTTACCAAAAGTTTCTAAATCAGAATTCAACAAACAAGGAAGAAGAATTGACTAAAGCACAGAGTATGTAAGTTCTGGTTAGCTGTAGAATATCTTAAAAACCAGAAATGTGTATTATTTATAGATTAACCAATTTTTTATTCCATTCTTATTAAAATGATCTCTAAACCTGTTTGTTTTGTGTGTAACACTATATATGTTAAGATGTGGTATTTATAGGATGGTGTGCTTGTGTGTATTGTGACATTTATGTATGGTATACAGATGTATTTATGGACATAATTTATTTTTTGTTCAGGTATCATTGCATGAGTAGGAAAACAACCAGACTGCAAACCAAAACCCTCAGAATGAAGGAGGACAGAATTATACATCCTTTAAGTGAGATATCACAAAATTCAAAGTATATTTTATTTCCAGCACTCTTGGTTAGATGATCAGATGATTCTTGATTGCAGTCAAAGGCACCCAGCCAGGACTTGGAGTGTACATGATTTTTAACTCTGATTGGTACATCTCAGCTTAATAGCTTGCAGATTGTACATTCACAGAACACAATGTAAGTGAAGTTGGAATATCAACTTTTTGACTCACACTTAATGCTAATGGCAAAATTTTGGCTTAATGGAAACACATTTAAATTGTAGGAAAATTAATGAGTTAATATCAGTGTTCAGAACCAAATACCCTGATTAATGGTTTCTGTAGTTCATATATCATACCTCCACAATACTCCAAGTAAATATTTGAAAACGTAAATCATGTCTGAGTTATGTGCCAGTTCCACATAAACTGAATGTATTACAGTATACTGCAGAATTCTGTATTAAGTATTTGATGAAATATTTTTGTTCATCATTCCTATTTACAGTGCATTAAATGAAAGTAAAAATTTAGTAGAAATTTAGGCATTTTCCTGTCACATTTCTGTCTTACAGACAAGTTCTTATTTCAGAGTTATCACTGTGAAACCAAATATTATTACTTAAACAGTTTGTTAGGGGAAAAAAAAAAGACATTAGGTCATTCATTTGAATACAGTCCATGTCTATTGCTTGTAAAAGTTATTGTTCTCTGATATCTTTTCCAATCCTCTATGAAATGAACTCGAAGTCCTTGAACAAGTCCTAATGGGCATTACAGTAAAACCATTAGTTCACATTGCCAAAATTAGTTTCTTTATTGACCGGAAAGATTTGGGCAGCTAGTAAACTTGTTTGTGGGCTGAAGTTGCGGAAAGTAGTGGCTTGCACCAGTTTACATAAAGAACAAATACTTAAAATTAGTATTTCTGACGTTACATACCTACGACTGAATCTCTGCATTGATAATTCAAATGGCAAATTTCACTGCTAGGTTGATTTTCCTCCTACATATTTGTACAGAAACTAATACAACAGGCTATAATATAAACAGTGAATTTCAGTGTTTCCACTGAAATATAAACATCACATGCTAATATGAATGAATGTACTTTGAGGCTTTTCTGGAGAGGGTGCAGTTGAAGTTTTCAAATGACAGCAAGTCTAATAAATAACAAACTCAATTGTTTCTCTGATGTTCTAGTTTATGATTCAATGTAAATGTTTCAATGAGGTTGAGAATCTGAAGTCAAGAATTTGAAGCTGCCTAGCTGCAGTGATTCAAGATTAATGTGTCAAAAAAGTCTTCAGGTTAAAGAGACAAAAGAATTCTGATTGCAGAGGAAACCAGGAAATCTAGTTTGAAATAACACTGGATATACAGTTTAGGTAAAACAAATAACCACCTCCACTTTCAAAATGGAGTTTCTAACTCTTCTTCTCATAAGATCCTATACAACATATTTTTTCATAAGTCTGTGGATCCTTCTTTTTTTTAAAAAAGTAATAGAAAAGATGTATCAGTTACTGAAAAAAAAACAGGAAGAAATGGATCTTTTATTTAATTCAATTTTATTTGGAAAGCTCATTTATCTCTTATAAGCCTTGGCAATTTATTAAAAGTCTAGGAGTGTACTGGTTTTGGCTGGGATACAGTTAATTTTCTTCACGGCACCTCATATGAGGCTGTGTTTTGGATTTGTGTCCAAAACAGTGTTGATACCACACTGATGTATTAGCTATTGCTGAGCAGTGCTTACGCAGAGTCAAGGCCTTTTCTGTTTCTCATGCTGTCCTGCCAGCAAGTAGGCTGGGGGTGCACAAGAAGTTGGGAGGGGACACAGCTGGGACAGTTGACCCCAACTGACCAAAGGGATATTCCACACCAAGTTACTTGGGTTACCCAAGTAACCATTACGTGTGATGGAGCCCTGCTTTCCTGGAAATGGCTAAGCACCTGTCTGCCGATGGGCAGTAGTGAATGAATTCCTTATTTTGCTTTGCTTGTGAGCACAGCTTTGATTTATCTATTAAACTGTCTTTATTTCAACCCACGAGGTTCCTCACTTTTACCCTTCTGATTCTCTTCCCCATCCCAGTGTGGGGGAGTGAGCGAGTGGCTGTGTGAGGCTTAGCTGCCTACCAGGGTTAAACCACAACAAAAGGTAGCAGGTTTTTTTWAAATTTCTTCCTTCCTTATTTGGAGGAGAAGCCATTGAAGGCATTAATAGAAAGTCCTAACAAGAGAGAAAACTGATTTCTTAGTTTCAGGCTTCTAAAAACGTTAAATAAAAACAACATATGCAAATGTTGATCTTGCAACAGGAAGCATAATGTAGATTGTGTGAGTCCCTCATATTGTGACTGCTAAAGTAGTGATGTGCAGACATTAAACGGTGTTACACTATTTGATGATTATTTTCAACCAGAGATCCTATAAAAACAAGGGTCTGTAAAAGTGGTAAGTTATAGAATTCCTACTCAAAAAATATCCAAATATTTCCAAATTTCAGCAGTTTGGCTACCACACTTAGTCTTTCTAAGGGTCTTAAAGAATAATGCTAATTACAAGTCTAGTAATAAATTTGCAGATTCCCTAGTTCTAATCTCAAATTTCATAATATTTTAGCAGCATGCCTGCAGACTGTAATAGAAATAAATAGTCTGAAACCAAGAATTAAGGGTAGGAAGTAACACCTTCTGCCTTATCATGTTGTATCAACACCATATTATTGGAAACAGGGAAAGATTTTCTTAAGCATGAAAGAAAATAAACAAAATTCAAGAATCTCAGCTTGGGTTTGAAAAGGGTATCCTTTTGCTTTATGTTAGTAACATTTTCCTAGTGATGGTCAGAGTAGCCAAAAACCCTCTTTAACAAAGAAGCTTCAATGTAGTTGTACACACTTAGGCCTCCAGAACTTTGCTTGAGATATTCCAGCAAATCAGGACTGGCATTAAGCTGTTGCTCCAGAAGCACATGGGTCTCCCCTAGGTTCTTTGTTATATCTGTTTCTGTTGTGTGGATACATTTTAAGCTCTAAATCTTATCAAATGTTACTAGACACCTGTGTGTGGACACAAGTAGATTTAGGTCAGATTTCCATTAAACTCAGTGTGAGCTTAGATAGCCTATTTCACATATAAACATCTATAGTCAGATAAATAAACTGAGGTGTCTAAAAGCTGGAGCTGCATCCCAGATGGAAAGTCTGGCTTAATCTAAGAGAGATATAGAGACACTGGAGAAGTAAAAAATGAACTTTTAAAATCATATTTTCAATCACGCTTTTGTTATTTTCTTACCCTTAGATATTTTCTTCCATTACTACAAACTGGTAATCTACTGCTCTGAAATTTAGCAAATGGTGAAATTGATTCTGGGTAATCTGACACATAAGAAGACATATTTCTCACGCACRTAATTTACCACCAGGGAAGGTATTTGGATTAATCTGAGACTTAGTATTAAAGGAATAAGTGGAGAAAAATTTGATTGACCTTCAAAACTGAAAAAACCTCTGTGGGACTCGGCTATTTGGGGAAAGCACATCTGAACCTGAGGAACCACAGTTTGTGATGTACTAAATAACTTTATGAGATGATATGTGTTCTGTTTACATAGAGACTGCCTTCATACTAATTAAGAAGTCTCTATGAATGAACACCAATAGCATTTTTTTTAACCCAAACAGATCCTTATAATACACAGAAAGCTTTTTCCCACTCTTCTGTAGCAACAGTCTGACACTAATATAATGGACATGTGTGAAGGAACTAAGTGGGTTGATATGAGTGATGCAGTATGATCAAAGATGGAAAGAGTAACCAGCTGTGAGTAAATTAGATACTTTCTATCTGTACTGTATTAATAATACTAACTTATTTACTAATTTTCAACACAGAAACAAAGTTTAATTTAGAATTATTGAACTATTTGAAAGAAAATGTAAAGAAGTAATTAGCTGATTAGCTTCTCTTGAGAAACATTTAAATCATTTCTAAGTAGRTTATGATGTAATTTTCCTAATAAAAAAATATTTAATTATAAACTATCAGGCAAATTCTGGAGGCCTCTGTGTGTAACACAGGGTCTCTGAAGACTGTTTAGACTTTATGGCTTCAGCATCCATTGCATCTGTATTCTGATAGGTAAAGCTTTCACTTATGATTAAAGGTATACAGTCAAATAGCACTTTTGCCCTTCCAATTAGTTCAATTTGGCTTAATTCAYTTCAATTGTCCCTTTGAAATTCCAGACGCAATTCATTAAAAAATTGTCTAGGTAAGTAAATGTGTATGAAACCAGAAAGATGTTTTTGATGGCTGATATGAAATAAAAACAGAATACAAGTGATAAAATTTTTATCTAGAAGAAACAAACAAAAAAAGTCAACTATTGGTAAAACCTACAGTTGGAATAAATTATGCTAGGTTATTTCTGCCACCTGAGACCTCTTTTGCACAACGCCTTAAACAAGAAATATCTTAAATGTGGTGAGAGAGGGAGGTCAGAGGCGTTAAGCTGAAGTATTTGTTATGGTAGTCATGTGACGACCTTAGCAGCAACTTACTCACAAAGTATATTTTCCCCTTTCTTAGTGATGAGAAATCAGTTCCTCGCTTTTTCCTCCTTTGGGATGTTGGAAGAGAAATGCAGTGGCACTGAATAAGACACAGCAAGGGGATATTTGCAAGGAATTTGACGGCACATTTACTTTTGGATATGCTCTTATTGAAAATATGTTAATCCTAGCCCCACTGAAAAATACTGAAGTACTTATAGTCCAAAAAAAACCTTCCATATTTTTTGTTATCAAATATAACTTGTAGTCTTATGATCTCTCTTAACAGTATCCTTTTTGATTCTTTTATTGGAGGAATTTGATTACTGATTACATATTTTATAGGTTTACTAAAAGAATGTTAGGGTACATTTGAAACCCAGCAACTAGTAATTTTTTTTTTTTTTTGCTTGAGAGAGAATATAAAAATCATAATTGTTAAAAGTACATAGTTATTTTTTCCTTAGTTTAATATCCACACAAATAATAGGAGAAAACACACATACTTTAACAATTCTGGTTCAGCTTTGTCATACATTTGTTTTATGTCTCTATCAACCATGACTCACTTCACTGATAATGTGTGATTCTCCTGTGATTTCCATCTTGCATAAAGTTACACATATTGACTGTGGGTGTTTAAAGAATACTCATACTCTTTTCAGTTTTCAGCTGTTACCCACATGGTGTTCCTGAACTTTTTACATGCCACAGCTTGTTTACTGAGGAGGCACTGCATTTTTCCACTTAAAAATGTGGTGAGAACAAGTGATAGATACATTTTCTTAATTTTCAGTGTCCTTCAAAGGTGTGTCCTACACACTCAGTCTCCATGACCAGCTGTTTTAAAAGTTATTAGACTGTGTAAATGCTACTGAGGACAAAATATTGATCACACATAGTTGTATATCTGATATCATAAAGACTATACTAAACATGTCCAGAGGATGAGTAGATACAAGTATAGTACTATTTATTTAAAGCAAATTTATTTGTTGTAGTTCAGTCTGGTTTGTACCCAGTTCCATGCTATGCTTATGATTTTCAAACCTATCACTACACAGTCTACACATGTCAGCAACTGCATCATAATGAAACAGTATTTAATTACCAGTATTTTTTTATTTTATTATTACTTTTTAATTATTTTTTATTTTTTTTATTATTACTTTGCCTTCAGAATGCACCTTAGTTTTAACAAACATGTTCTTTCTCTTTTTTTGTTTTTGTTTGTTTGTTTGCTTGCTTGCTTGTTTAACCTTTGCTGGTTCTCTCCAGGCTTGAAAATGCTTGGAAATCCCAAGAATGTCTTTGGATGCATCCACCTGTCCATAATGCATGAATGTGCCATTCTGTCCATCCCTACGCTGCAGCAAAGGTCTCAAGTACGTTGCAGGTCAGTGGCCTTTTCCACATGCACAGTCTCTTCATACATGGTAAATGAAGAGCGCTCAGAATCCCTTGGACTTAACACTTCTGAAAAGAAATGTGGAACATATTCCTTCAGCTCAGGAAAAAAACCCAAACAACCCAAMCCCYCCCAAACCCCCCCAAAAAACCCAACAACAAAAACCCCACACCCCTCCACCCAAAAACCCAAAACACCTTTACAAAATCAGAGAATTTATTTTCTTTATCACTTTTTTTTTTTAATCTTCCCATACATTTAAATCAGAATTGGAAATACAAAACTTCAAGGAAAACAAATAGAAATATTCAAACTACTTGTTTTTTAGGTCTTTGTAAAAAGACAACTGATCACATTTCAAAGGTGTTCTAACAAAACAAAAGATAGTTTCTGTTTCTGGGGAAAGCAAGGAAACAATTCTGAGAACAAACAGACGTGAAGATAAAATAAGCTCATCTCTGAAAAAAAATAGGCAGCAAGGAACAACAGAACAATTTTTTAAAATAGCTGGAGGCAAAAATTAATGTAGATGTAATCACATGAAAGTGATTAGAAATTCATAGCATGCAATAAAATAAGAAGAATTTGATGAGAGCTATAAGGCCTTTTAAGAAAAAAATGAAAATAAAAATAAAAAAAAAAAATGGCCAGTAATTTTGTAAAATGTCTTTAAGATAAAACAGTATATAATTCCCAATCTCGCATATTAAGTGTCTTGTCTTATCTCTTACATGCAAAATATCTACTCCACTGCCAAAAGATTTCTGATATAATTGTAAAATTAGAAACAGATTGCTGATATTAGTCCTCTGTGATGGGAATCCTAGCCACAGCAATTGCAAGGAATTTCTTTTTAAAAGTTAATTGAAAACACAGCTTGATGCTGTTTGCAGTTTAAACACAGAAACTCAGTGCATTAAAATATGCAATTAATATCTTCACATATTCAAACTGTTTTTCAAATTGTCAAAGAAAGGACAAGTGAAGTATGTCTCTAAATAGATAAATACACAAACAAAAACCTTCACCTCCTTGAGGGAACAAAATAATAATGTATTATCAYTTCTTATTCCACTTAAATAGTTGTAAGCAATTGTCAGGGCAATAATCTTTTCACCTGTATGTTGAAACCTGCTTCTTTTGAAAGATAGCAATACTGTGGTATTCCATGTCTTGGGAGACACCTTTAAATATCTGTCACACAAAAAAGGGGGATGAGGCCCACAAGATTCCCTATTTTTAGAATAATCCAATGTTGCCGTTGTGTGGTTGGCTTGTTCTTACCACACCTATTATCAGGAGCTCCTTGGAAGAGTTTTATATTGTTMTGCAAACTATACAGCCTTCAAGAGACTGGCACTATTGTAGTCCATTTTGCAGTGTTGCCTGCACAGAAAAACAGCCTTAGATATTGAAATGTTAGTTAGTTAGCTCTTGCCACTTAATTCTGTTAAACTAACCTGCATAAATTCTATTTAACTGGGACTTCTGCTGTCTGACTGCTTTCTTGTCTAGAAAGGAACTCCAGGGAGCCCACTGTAGCTAATAAGTTATATTTTGGATTTAGGGTTGGTGTTTTTGGTGGGGTGAAATTAGCTATAAATCATTAAGGATTTTTTTTTCTGAAAATTAATCAGTTGCCATTTTTTGTAAGTAAGAGAGAATTTTTTGTAAGTAAGAATATTTGTCCCCTTGCAAGTGAACTGCTAACAAACAAAATAAAAGAAATTAAAAAATAAACATACCTTGATTCCTCCAGCTTTATGATTTGAAAGCTTATTGCTCAGAACCAGCTGGATAGTTAAAATTCAAGAAAACAGACAATGGCCCTTCAAAGTCCTTAAAAATGGAAATCCTTTTAATGCATTAAGTTAAACCCACTAATGCATTTAACTCTTTTTATCCCAGCTCCACTTAGTCTGAATTGAATGTGTTGCTAGCTTGAAAAGGAGGTCTCTATGACTAAAATCTCTTACAAAAAATAAATTCTTGTACACTTGCATCCACTAGTGTGTCCGAGTAATGTAATTTTCACAACCTCGTTAATAGGTTGAAGTTAAAACTTACATTCAAACATTCAGGATAGTGATATGAATTTTTTTTTTTTTTTTTTAAATTCAGTAGAGATAGCAGAAAGTTAGTGTCTCGCATTCTAATGCCATACATTTTTTTTTAGAAATATAAAAGGCTTTTTATCTTCCTTAAGCTTTCTAGAGGATGAGTTAATGTTCAGTACCATTATACTCATGCATTCTTGGGAAAAATATTGTCATCTATTTCACTAATAAATGAGAAAGGTTTGAAAAATATAAGAAGAAAAAAAAAAATAAAAAAAGGAAGTCCTAGTCTTCTAAAAGCAATACTTGGGAAGAGAATCATAGAATCATAGAATCACAGAATAGTTTGGATTGGAAGGGACCTTTAAAGGTCATCTAGTCCAACCTCCTTGCCATAAGCAGTGATATCTTTCACTAGACCAGGTTGCTCAAAGCCCCATCCAACCTGACCTTGAACACTTCCAAAGATGGGGCATCCACAACTTCTTGGGAAACCTGTTCCAGTGTCTCACCACCCCCATCGTAAACAATTTCTTCCTTTTATCTCGTCTGAATCTACCCTCTTTTAGTTTAAAACCATTCCCCCTTGTCCTGTCACTACAGGCCCTGCTAAAAAGACTGTCCCCATCTTTCTTATAAGCCCCCTTTAAGTATTGAAAGGCTGCAACAAGGTCTCCCCAAAGCCTTCTCTTCTCCAGGCTGAACAACCCCAACTCTTTCAGCCTTTCCTCATAGGAGAGGTGTTCCATCCCCCTGATCATTCTTGTGGCCCTCCTCTGGACTCAGTCCAACAGGTCCATGTCTTTCCTGTACTGAGGACCCCAGAGCTGGATGCAGTACTCCAGGTGGGGTCTCACCAGAGCAGAGGAGAGGGTCAGGATCACCTCCCTTGACCTGCTGGCCACGCTTCTTTGGATGCAGCCCAGGACACGGTTAGCTTTCTGGCCTGCAAGTGCACAATGCTGGCTCATGTCCAGTTTTTCATCCACCAGTACCCCCAAGTCCTTCTCCAAAAGGCTGCTCTCAATCCCTTCATCCCCTAGCCTGTATTGATACTGGGGGTTGCCCTGATCCAGGTGCAGGACCTTGCACTTGGCCTTGTTGAACCTCATGAGATTCACACGGGCCCACTTCTCAAGCTTGTCCAGGTCCCTCTGGATGACATCCTGTCCCTCAGGCATGTCAACCGCACCACTCAGCTTGCTGTCGTCTGCAAACTTGCTGAGGGTGCGCTCAATCCCACTGTCTATGTCACTGATGAAGATATTAAACAGTACTGGTCCCAATATGGACCCCTGTGGGACACCACTTGTCACCGATCTCCATCCAGATATTGAGCCATTGACCACTATTCTCTGGATGCGACCATCCTGCCAGTTCCTCATCCACCGAACAGTCCATCCATCAAATCCATGTCTCTCCAATTTGGAGAGAATGATGTTGTGGGGGACTGTGTCAAAGGCCTTACAGATGTCCAGGTAATTGACATCTGTAGCTCTTCCTTTGTCCACTGATGTAGTCACTCCATCCTAGAAGGCCACTAKGTTGGCCAGGCAAGACGTGCCCTTGGTGAAACCAGGCTGGCTGTCCCGAATCACCTCCCTGTCCTCCATCTGCCTTAGCATAGCTTCTAGGAGGACTATTCCATGACCTTCCCAGGCACAGAGGTGAGGCTGACAGGTCAGTAGTTCCCAGGGTCCTCCTTTCTACCCTTCTTAAAAATGGGTGCAATGTTTCCCTTTTTCCAGTCACCGGGGACTTCACCTGACTGCCATGACTTTTCAAATATCATGGAGAGTGGCTTGGCAACTACATCAGCCAATTCCCTCAGGACTCTGGAATGCATCTCATCAGGTCCCGTAGACTTACGTATGTTCAAGTTCCTCAGGTGGTCTCGAACCTGATCTTCTCTTACAGTGGGAGGGACTTTGCTCCCCCAGTCCCYRTCTTGCRGTCCATCYACTYGAGAKGTGTGGRAAGAGARGTTGCCAGTGAAGACTGAGGCAAAAAAGTTGTTGAGTACCTCAGCCTTCTCCTCGTCTGTTGTTACCAGTTTGCCAGTCGTGTTCATCGGGGGGGTACGCTTTCTTTGATCTTCCTTTTCTGTCTGACATACCTATAGAAGTCCTTGTTACTGTTCTTTGTGTCCCTTGCCAAGTTCAGCTCCATCCGTGCCTTGGCCTTCCTGACCCCATCCCTGCCCAGCCGGGCAGTGTCCCTATAGTCTTCCCAGGATACCTGTGTGAGAGAGGAAAAAAAGAAAAAAAAAAAGTGGTAAATGAAGGAAACAACTTATTTTCCTCTATAAGAATCCATTCATAGATACACTTGTCTATATTGATAAAGGAAATATTGAAGCAAAGGGAAAGATAACTGGGAAAACATAAAATCAAGTGCTAGATATTGAGAATTGTTGCCAGTAATCTGCATTTTGTGCCATTGTTAATCTTAATTTGTTTTCATGGCAATTTACCAGAAAAATAATCACTTATCTTTTTGGACAATGTTTCTGCAGTGACATTACCAAATGACTGCTGAGTGACAACTGTGCTAGCGGATGGAAAGATTGAATTTGTTTGTTCAATACATATTTGTTTGTTCGATGCATTTTAGTTGCATTCAGCATACCTTCCACTAAGCATGGAATTTTAACTTCTTTTAATAAAGCTCTTGCTGAAGTGTCTGTTGTTAATATCATATAGAGAAATATTAATTAATAATTTTCCTAGTTTTAAAATTAAAATACAGTAATTGGTACAGAGAAAATCTGTAATGGGTGTACATATGCCCTGAACTAATACATGAAGTAAAGTTTAAGTATAAATCAGACATGACAAGGGTTTTATGGTTTTTGTTATGTGCCTAGAGCAAGGTAAACAAAATGCTTTGCTGGATCAAGGGCTTCAGTGAACATTCTTTAAATACGGTACCAACTAAGCAGAGTAAATTAGTTGAATGCATGGAATATGAGTGGAACTGGAGCACATTTTTCGTCCACATAATACAAGTCACTTGCATTGCTCATTCATATTCAAATATATGGAATTAAAAAATGTTCCTATAATTCTTATCAAGACTTTCGACATTATTCAAAGCCCATTGAACTCAGTGAGAATCTCTCCACTCTCTTTAATGTGTTTTGGATCTGTTTCCATGCTAGCAGTGTGTTATTCTGCGTCTCTGATGATACATGGATGTCAAATTCTTACRTGAGAATTGGGGCAGGAGGGGGAGGGGGAGGAGAGGTTAGTGTTGGTGGAGGCAAATTAAGTAAGGCTTGCTGCTATGACCAGTATTCAAACAAGGAAAAAAATATAAAAGCATAGGAAGCACAGCTATCAAGTGCAGACCAAGTGAAAAGAGCTTATATATCTGAATATTTTGATCCTGCTCTTATCAGCTCTAAATGGTACATTTTCCAGGCTGCAAGTAATGCAGGTGCTGTAATATGTTGGTATGCATAACTTGATGACAAGGTGCTTACTCTTCTGAAAGCTAATGGCAAATCTATAACAAGAGAAGGTGACTGTGTTTGTTCGTTACTAGCTCTGGCTGGAAGAAACTTCCAGATACAGCTTTCAGGAGTATTTTTGTTTGCTTGCTTCCTTGCTTGTGTGATCATTTTAATGATAATGCACTTTATTCTTTCATGAGCTGAACCCAGCTGTGATTAGCATTTTAACTTCCTAAGTAATGGAGAAGAAACAAAAGAAGTCAGTAGATCCTGCACCAGGTGGCGAATACATAAATTTGGTCTTAGCACCAGTTGATATTAGCATCAAAAACAATAGCACAAGAATTATAATTGTCTCAGTGGAAAGAACACCTGGAAAAATGTAATGAAGGGAAAAATCCACCCTGCTATTTTGTATTGGTAACTTCTGAGACTTTGTCGCAGAAGACCTCTTCCTGCCACCCACATGAARCAAGCTGGCATGTGGAATATTCTGCAGATGGATCAACAGCAGGGACTCTATTGGTTTCCCGTGGTAGCCCAGTGATTCTGGCAACTAACAACAATAGCAAATAATGCTTTCCACCCTCCATGGGCCTTACTGACCCTCTAGGTTTAAATGTTATTCCCAAAGAATTTCTATCTGCTTTCTTCTTTAGTATGCTCCTGCTTTCTCTGGGTAGCTGATCTTATTGCCATGTCCACCCAACTCCATTTTCTCTTTTTGTACTTTCTGGTATAAACATAATGCCATGCTAAACTATGATATATTTTGAATTCTCCTTACTATCACATCTTTGTAACAGGAAAACCATTACATATTTAAGACAGTTGAATGTCATACAGAATTTATTGAGAAAAAAAATCTAAAATACACGTATTTCCTATAAGTACCATAGATTATGAGATCATATAATATGATGTGGCCCAGTAACAGCTTTAAAGATACAAATTTAAATCTGGAAATTAGTAGATTTTTCTTCAGAGAAGTTCAGGAGGAAAACTAAAAAAGTAAATYATTTTCTAAGGCCCATTGATGCCTAATGAATAATCAATTTCCTGGTCAAATAATCCCTCACAGAATTCAGATGTAGAAAGACCTCATTTCTTACAACTGAGCCTATTCAGTGATATTGTATTTCTGGTACATGTTAGAKCTGTCTGGACCCAAACGCAGAAGAACCAGCCATGTTATGTCATATGATGTCAGGACTGCTGATCCCAGTCATTTTAGGATTGCAGTGTTTGGAGTTGCACTCTTTACAGGGCACTGAAATAGACAGCTCATAATATGGTCTCTTTTACATTTCCTCACTGGACATCATATGTACTAGGTACCTTACAGGAGATATTTTAGGATCAGTTCTCAGACTGTGACTTTTTTTCACCTAGCTCATGTAAATATAAACATCTACATGTAGACAACCAAATTTTGACCTTTTAATCTGGAGTTGAATCCCACCCACCATGTCTTTATTTCCTTCAGATTAAGATAATAAATGTTCAAGTTCAAGTGTGACAGATGGTTCATTACTATGCATTATAGTTGCATATAGCATTGCAAAAATCCGTGGAGATTTTATTTAGACATCCTACGATACTGTTGTGGAAGCCCCAGATAACAGATGAGAAGCGGAACAAGCACACACACTTAGTAAAAGAAATGCATATAAGCAGGGATCTATGTAATAAGATAAGAGCATGACTATTTTTTAGAGACTTTCTGTCCATATGGAAAAAATAACTGGTTGCAATAAGATAATTCTAATATCTGAGTCACTTTAAAGATTTACTTCATTTAGCAACTCTCCTGTGCACCTTGTGTATAGCTGTAATAGGGTACCTGGTTTCAAGAAAGAGATATACACATATAAACTGAAAGCCCTTCTGATAATTAGCTACACGTGTTCCTCTGAGACCTGTGGCACAATGTAAGCAATAGGAAAGACCTGGGGATTAAGCAAAATTCTGAAAACCTCCCTAGATTCTCCCTCATATTAATCCCTGCCCTGTACTAGAGTTTGCATAAGAATGTTTCTTGATCTTCCTTTATGAAATACTTTCCTTGTGTTCCTGCTATTTCAGGATATTCTACCAATAATCCCTAGCTGCGGCTACTAACAGTGGGTAGAAATTGCTATGTTTGATTTATATACAGCAGACTTTCCAATAATTATGTGTAGCATTACTTCTCCAGTTCAGACCATATAGTGTGCTGCTTCATCATAAGTAAAGACTGTACCTGCTTATAATGGGTCTCAAGGATGCAATTCTCTCAAGATGTGACCTYTGGAGAAAGGAGGAAAGAGGACAAAGTTGGTGAAGTTTTCCATTCTGGGAGCACAAACAAATTAATTTTGAGAAAGAGGCTATCAGCTCTGAGAAGCAATTAGTATTAAAGTGGTACTAATATGCAAAAAAAGATAAAGCATTTAGTCTTTAACACTCCTTTTGCCAAAATTGTAGAAATACAAATCCTTTCAATGAAAAAAGGACACATTCTTAATGTCAAAATTAAACACCATAAACCATGTTTAGTAAGCTTTATTCTAAGTAGGACATAAAGCATCAGAAAAGCATGACAGTGCTCCCCAGATGCCTCTTCATTAACAACTAACGAAAGACAAAGAGGAAAGGACCAGGGGTTGATCCACTGTGACTCCACACATTCACAACCAGATGACAACTTTACCAGCAATGACGCTCATGTCAGTTGTTGGTCTGAGGCATGCACCCCACATGCACAGACAGCAAATTGCTAAGTGACTGAACGTCCCCACTGCAAGAGCGACATTTCCAAAGGTCCTCTAGTGCGTAGCTTCAGCTCTGGTACTACGTGTCAGGAAACCATTGTTAAGTGCACCAGTGACACACTCGAGTGATAGCAAATACACAGCAAGGGAAATTAGCACCACAAAGAAGATTTCCTGCATGCTACAGCATGGTATAGATGTACTCTGTGAAGAACTGGGGAGTGCCAGTCGTGTAAGACAAGCTGTGATTCACATGTCAGCAAATACCATGGACTTCATATGGAAAAGAATACTGTCATTTAAGGGGTTAGCAGAGAGGGAGGAAATGACCAGCTGTTAACCAAAACCACTCCCTGTTAGCAATTCTTTTATAACTCTGTCCACTTTGATTTAAAATATGAACCTAAATTACTCCTGCTAATATTTTGCTATTCAGTCTCTTTGTTTTCCTTTGGTTTGCTTTGTTTAGTTGGGTGGGTTTTTTCATAAAATTGACTGCTTTTCCCAGCCTTAAAACTACATCTTTTTAATAGGACTTTTCATTTCAACAATTTTATGTCTGTACTACGGAGATCTATTCACCAGTTCAGCTGGAGAAATGTTAAAATTATCATCAGAATCTATTTTCTTCAGGAGCCTCCTGGGAGCACTAAGACTGACAATAGGCCTCAGAAAAACAGCAATATATTCTAGAACTATTTAATACTTCTGCTTCATTCTTGCTAGGAACTGTTCATCTGAGCTCTCCCATGGGCAGAGCATCTTGAAGGACCTCTTATGTCAGCTAGAAAGCAAAAGAATGTCAAAATAAGACACTTGTACAAGTTTTGCTAATAGTATAATTCCAACAATTTTTTGCTATGTTCTATCCATTTTGATTTTGTATGGCTTTGTTTCCCAAACTCCCTAATCAAGTAGGTTTAAATACATTATTACATATGATGTGACAAATGGTGTCCCACAAGGTCCGTATTGGACCAGTACTGTTTAATATCTTCATCAATGATATAGACAGAGGGATCGAATGCAAGTTTGCAGACGACACCAAGCTGAGTGGTACAGTTAATATGTTTGAGGGAAGGGATGCCATCCAGAGGGACCTTGACAGGCTTGAGTAGTGGGCCCGTGCAAACCTCATGAAGTTCAACAAGGCCAAGTGCAGGGTCCTGCACCTGGGTCAGGGCAACCCCCAGTATCAACACAGGCTGGGGGATGAAGGGATTGAGAGCAGCCCTGCTGAGAAGGACATGGGGGTACTGGTGGATGAAAAACTGGACATGAGCCAGCATTGTGCACTTGCAGCCCAGAAGGCCAACCGTATCCTGGGCTGCATCCAAAGAAGCGTGGCCAGCAGGTCGAGGGAGGTGATTCTGCCCCTCTCCTCCGCTCTGGTGAGACCCCACCTGGAGTACTGTGTCCAGCTCTGGAGCCCTCAGCATAAGAAGGACACAGACCTGTTGAAGCAGGTCCAGAGGAGGGCCACAAGAATGATCAGGGGGATGGAACGCCTCTCCTAAGAAGAAAGGTTGAGAGAGTTGGGGTTGTTCAGCCTGGAGAAGAGAAGGCTTTGGGGAGACCTTATTGCAGCCTATCAGTACTTAAAGGGGGTTTATAAGAAAGATGGGGACAAACTTTTTAGCAGGTCCTGTTGCAACAGGACAAAGGGTAATGGTTTTAAGCTAAAAGAGGGTAGATTTAGACGAGATAAAAGGAAAAAAATTTTCTTTCACATAACAGCGTGGTGAAACACTGGCACAGGTTGCCCAGAGRGGTGGTAGATGCCCCATCCCTGGAAACATTCAAGGTCAGGTTGGACAGGGCTCTGAGCAACCTGATCTGGTTGAAGATGTCCCTGCCCATGGCAGGGGGGTTGGACTGGATGACCTTTAAAGGTCCCTTCCAACCCAAACTATTCTATTATTCTATATCATCACCTTGGTTTGTACTRGGATTCAGTCAGAGTTTCTATTTGAATTGATTGAATTTAAAACTAAGACAACACCTCTGATTTTTACTGAGGCATGTTATGTCCTCTGCTGTGTGCATTACTGATCTCATGCCATCCATTTATCGTAATTAACAACACACACTTTGATGGAAACTGATATCAAACTCCCAATGATGAAACTAAAGCAGTTCAAGATAGAAGACACCACACTGTAACTTCTTTTCAGTACTAAAAAAAAAAATAAATGTTAGTCCCTTCACTTATAATGGTTTCTCATTATAAGAATACATTATTGTTCTTAAGCAGTTAACATTCATCCCAGCTTTTGACCATAACAGAAATTCATTTGCTCTGTTAGTGAAGCACTTAAATTTTCTGTCTGTTTCTAAAATTAAAGACATATTTTCATGGTTTCTAGAACAAAACAAGGACATATCCATAGTGCTGCTTTTCTTCCTTTTGCCTGTAGTGTTTGTAAAATGGTCCCTTCTGATTGTCCAAAAATGTTTTCCAGTCTTCTAAATAACATCGGACACCAGTTTTCTCTGAAAGTTTTTAAAGATGTTTATATTCAATACAAGTGTTTCTCACTGCACTTCTGTCTCTCCACAAGCTTCATAAATGCAGGGCTGTCAGTATTTATTTATTGCTTGAGATTATTTTCCCTAGGACTTTTCAGTATAAAATACACACATTTAATGAATTTTTGTTTTGGTTTGAGCTTAACTCATTCACCGTTGCACACTTCAGAGTCGTACTTTTGCATTATTGGTAACATGCCATTTGTATGAGACAGTGTTTCTCATATATAATATTTAACTTATTAAAGGTGATTAAGCAACTCGTAACTTTGACAAAAGTAGCCAAGTGCCCCCCAATTTTTTTTTTTTTTTTAAGATTTTGTTTCACTAAATCATTGGTTGTTGTTTCTATTATAACATCTTAAGAAATATCTGCATTCTTTTCATTGGATTTGGAGACAACTCCAACTGCATGATATTTCTATTTAGAGATTATTTTACTTCAATTAATATATGTATACTTGAGACATATATCTTTATATGAGACATATAAAACTCTTGGAATAACCATGATCAATTTGCAAACTGTATTGGTAAAATGGTCTCAAACAGTATAAACTGGCTTCAGATTTAAAACTGCCAGCAATTTGAAAATATTTATCATGGACCTTTGTTTCAGGCCATTTACACAATCCATTAGTTCAGGGGTTTTAGGGTCTATGAACATAGTTCAGGCTTAACTTTATTAAAAATAAATGTGCTTGAAGTCTTCAATTAATGCCTTCTGAGATCACATAATTTCATTTAACTTCTTTCAAAATATTATAAATGTATGCAAAGCTTTTACATTACAAGCTGGTATAATTGGTTTTCCTTCATGAGATGTTCTATATTTCAAAGTTAATTAGTGCTACCACCATACATGCTGTTTCATTTGTTTTATTTTATTTTCTAATTTGCACAGGAGGGTGCATCGTATTTTGATGTAACTAGTCTGAACAGCTTCCAGAGAGGCCCCTTCCTATGTATTGTACTTCTCATAGCCTTACAAAGGCTAATACAATCACATCCATCCCCATTCGGGATGGGGGAGGGGTAGGGGTCAATCAAAAAAGGYTGTTTGGATTAAACAGATGTGCCCTATGAGAGTCTATTAAATGTGCAAAAAATATAGCAGAAAAAACAAAACAGTTTATTTTGATCAGGTCACAAACTGTCTTTTACCATACTGACATGTTTTGTTATGCTAATGTTTAGCCATTTAGTAAAGACTGTGGGTTTTCTCTTTTCATGCAACATTAGAAGTTGAGTTGGGGGAGCAGAATCAATTATTTTATGTCTATTGAAAATAACTGACCTTTCACCTTGCCTTTTTTGAAATGAAAGGTAATTCTTTTTTTTTTTCTGAAATGAAGTTTAAGAATCTCCCTGTAATTATTTGAAGAAATATATTTTCAATTAAAAGTATAAGGATTTTTAAATGAAAATTATGTATATGTATATAAAAAAAATTCACTAGAAATTCTTTGAAGTCTGTTTTCATTACTTTATTTCTTTTGGGTTACACCTGTAAATCCCATTTAATTAAAAAGAGATTCTTTAATCATGTCTTTAAATATTAAATAACCCAGTACAGACCCTTGATTACACATTTATCTTTTTTCTTTATGTACTAAAAAAATCACTCTTTTTAGTTGCATATTGTTATTTTATAAGAGTTAATATAAGCACAAACTTCTTTGAAAGTCTTGATCATGACTTGGATCTTGCACTGAATTTTTTTCTTTCTCCCACTCAAGATTTATTCCTTTTTAGTTAGAATTTTGAGAGCTTTTCTAAGGCCTTAAAAGTGCTCTCTGGTGTATTCTGTTTGAATAAGAAGGCTGGATCTTTTCAGGTGTTTAAACTGTAAACTTCACGTCTCGAGAAGGAATCTGCAAGTTGTATTGATACGGATCCTTGTAGCAATTTCTATTAGAAAATGCATTGTTCTAGTCACCTATTATGTAAAATGCAAAGAATAATCAGAAATTAAGTTAAGAATAGATTTTGTAGAATGTTTAAGATTACTCTTGTAAAAAATTACAGAAAACGTTTAGAAATACAGAAAGTAGATGGTCTTAGCCTCATTTCACCTAGGTTCATCATCTGTTTCATTCTTTCTTGGAAAACTGTGTACATTGCAAGATACATTAGCTTTATGACCTAAAATATATAACATAAAATACAGTTTTAATTTGTGGAACCTGAACCTTCATTAATATAATGTTTTGCATTTACTTTCTGTTTTCTTTCAATGAATTGATTGATACATGAATCTTCATTAATTTCTTCCTTCTCCTAGATCCCCTAAACATGCAAATTGATCCTACTTGCCAGACAAACTTATTAAATGCCTCTGGCTTTCTGGAACTGTAAGACATTTGATCAGAAAATGAAAACACTGGCATGTAGTTGGCATTGTTCTTTCTGGTTTAGCTGGCTTTTGTACAACATTCACATTAGCTCTGTGCTCACAACTTCAAACTGAATAATATTGGAAATGCATGATGTATGAAGTTCGAGGGAAAAGTGCCAAATGAGTATTGGCCTTTCATGTCCTTATCCGGTGAGCACATGTGCAAATTGGATTCAGGATAGAGAACAGATAGATGAATGCTAAATATTCTCAATGCATAATGAACTAAAGTGTCTTTAAAATTAATTTCTTTAGGGCAAATTCAACATGTTGATCCAACTCAATCATTTTTTTAACGTCTTGGTCTGGATAAGATATCATTTACTGTAATAGGCAGTCATTTCCAACAGTAACGAGAAACGTAAAGAGTAATTTTGGGGCATAAACACAAAACCAGTCAGAAATGAAATCTCCAGAAGGACAGACATGATTTATATACAATTTCATTTCCCACATCTCAAACATGGACTGTTACACATTGTTTTGTTCAGAGTTATAAACATACAAAGGCTTTTTATTTGTTTAACATGGTCACAATCATAGTAAGAACCAATCTTTGACCATTAATTTCTGACGGAAAGTTTAGATGCTGTGCAAGAGTTTTTATGCAGTTAGTGGTAGTTAATTTGTTTCTTTAAAGGCAATTGACTGCTACCCTTTCTAAATTAGTGCTTAGAAATTTACACTTTGGCTGATTCAGTCTCTGAAAAGGATGCAGCTATATGTCAATATATTGCTTGAAACATGTATGTTTTCCTTTTCTTCTGGTGATGCAGGTTGTCCCACTGCAGCCTGTGAGAACTCCTGTGAAACMGGTAGTTAGTGCAGCCCGTGGAGAGGACCACATTGGGGCAGATATCCRCACTGCAGCCCATGGAGGACCCCACACCAGAGCAGGTGGATATGACACTCCACTGTGGCCCATGGAGGACCCACACTGGAGCAGTATTTCCCTGAAGGACTGTATGCCGTGGCRGGGACCCTATGATGGAGCAGGGGAATAGTGTGAGGAGTAAGGAGAGGCAGATATGAAGTGTTATAAACTGATCACAAACCCCTTTCCCCATCCCCCCTGCACCACTTGGGGATGGAGAGCTAGAGGAGCTGGGAATGAAGGAGTGAAGTTGAGCCTGGGAAGAAGGTGGGGGTAGGGGGAARATATTTTCGGTTTTGTCTTTGTTTGTCACCATCCTAGTCTTTTTTTAATTGGCAATAAATTAAATTAATTTTCYCCAAGTCAAGTCTGGTTTTGCTGTGACGGTAATCATTGAGTGATGCCCCTGTTTTTATCTCAACCCAAGAGCTTTTCCACCTTACTTTCTCCTTCTGTCCTGTTGAGCWGGGGGAGTGAGAGAGCAGCTGGGTGGGCGTCTGGCAGCCAGCCAAGGTCAATCCACCACAAATATATTCCTAACACTCAATAAAGTATGGCCCCAATGCCAAATGGAACTTTTATGCAGTAGTAATAATACTGAAAAATCAGAGTAATAACAATGGAACATGTATCAGGAATATCACCCTACAATTGTATTAACAGTTTAACAACATTTGATCTAGGCTTCTTGTTGTTTAGCAGATAGATAATAATTTTATGGGTGCAAGAAAAATAACTTGAGGTCCTAAGTTTCAGTTAAAATAGGTACAGAAATATGACAGTAAAAATATCATTGATCAAATTCTTGACGACTATATGTATAAAATTTTTCACTGTGATTGTTCATGTCTTAAAGGATATTAACAGTGGTGTATACTTTTCAACAAGTGCTTTAAAATATCTCAGGAAGAGTAAATTAGCATAAATTACACTTTTAAGATGTTGGAGAAATAGAAGTTTTGAATGGATGAGGATGAGCAGAGGATAATTTTAACTTCTACTTTCTTGTACATTTTTCAGCTTCTTGACAACTAAGATTAACCAACATAAAGGAATTGTAAGTATCTATAAGGAGCATCTCTCCCTCCCCCCTCCTCTCTCTCTCCGTCAGGTCACCATCTAAGTTACACTTCTCTCCTCATTTTTTGAATCTGTCCTGATATATAGATATCTATTTTCAGTCTAACACCACCAACATTCTCCTGAATTTTTAAAGTGCCATATATTTAAATGGGGTTTTAGCCACATGATTCTCCATCTGTTTCAAAACTCATCTAAAAATACTTTTCTCTTGTCTGCTTCTCAATGTTCGCCTCCTTTTACACTATTTCATTACAGCTATAAAGGAGTTATATGTTATAATTTATTTGGGGTATGTAAAACAAAGTTGCTTTGGGATTTATCTATCTAACATTATTATTAGATTTTGAATTTCTGATTTAACTTTTTTTTCTTTCCCAGATATTATTGTATAAATTACTGTCACTTTTTCAGCTCGTTTTCTTTTCAACTGTTCCATATTGGGTTTTGGTTATTTTTTCAAATTATTTTCAGTTCTGCTCTAGTTATTCCTAATATACAGATGAGACAGAATTCTTCATATTCAAGAACTTACACAGAATCAAAACTTACCTAGTGCATACACTTTTCTGTTTTATTTAATTTTAAAATGGTTTAGTAACAGAATCTAGCATTGCTTTTTTGGCCTTAATGAGTCAAAAGTCCTATTGACTGTAATAAGCATTCTGCCAGAGTACTTAGAGTTAGCTGTAGCTTTTAACAGATTGACATTGGAAATGCTGAGTCAGGGACATTCTGCCTTATGGATTTCTGTACTTTTAATGGGTATTTAAATTAGTTTTTGATGCAAGGGTATTCATCCTCAGGTAGGTAGTCAGAAAAAATTTGCCAATGTCTTTATGACTGTAAAGATGTATTTCCTGACTCCCCCACTGGATGTTCAACTTTGATGAGCTCTGCAGAGTTTATGAGGTCAGCAGATGCTCCTGGATAGGACAGCTACAGTGTTGTCTGGAGGTAGTCATGTGCAGAGCGAAAAGACAAGACCTCTTATACAGTCATTCAGATAATATAACACTAGACTCAGCCAGAATAAGTGAGAAAATTACAATTCATACAACAGAGTCCAATTTGTACACRGATTAGACTCTAAATGAGACTAGGCACCAATGCCCAAAGGCCAGGCTAGCAACTGCATGAACAAAAACAGGTGTCCATTTGTGTAGACAATCTGCATGAGTGTCGTGGTTTAACCCTAGCCAGCAACTAAGCACCACACAGCCACTCACTCCCCCACAGTGGGATGGGGGAGAGAACTGGAAGAGTAAATGTGAGAAAACTCGTGGGTTGAGGTAAAGACAGTTTAATAGGTAAGGCAAAAGCCGTGCACGCAAGCAAAGCAAAACAAGGAATTCATTCACTCCTTCCCATCGGCAGGCAGGTGTTCAGCCATCTCCAGGAAAGMAGGGCTCCATCMCGCGTAACGGTTACTTGGGAAGACAAACRCCATCACTCTGAACATCCCCCTTCCTTCTTCTTCCCCCAGCTTTATATGCTGAACATGACGTCATATGGTATGGAATATCCCTTTGGTCAGTCGGGGTCAGCTGTCCCAKCTGTGTCCCCTCCCAACTTCTTGTGCACCYCCAGCCTACTCGCTGGTGGGGTGGTGTGAGAAGCAGAAAAGGCCTTGGCTCTGTGTAAGCACTGCTCAGCAATAACGAAAACATCTCTGTATTATCAACACTGTTTCCAGCACAAATCCAAAACATAGCCCCATACTAGCTACTATGAAGAAAATCAAGTCTATCCCAGCCAAAACCAGCACAATTACTGTTACTGTAGAGTCAAACCTGTAAACCACAATTCATACATCTATTTTTGTCACAATTGTGAACCCAGCTCTAGCATTGAACTGTGCATGCATTTTCATATTCTTCATTGACTGCCTGCTATTTTGAAAATCACCTGCCCAGATTTTCTCATCCAGTAGAACAGTTATTGTAACTAATCCGAAGTTTTATGCTGTCATACTACTATCCCAGCAATACGGTTTATTATAATCTTACTGTAATAATGAAAGAAAAACTTGAATCACTGTGATGCTTATTGAGCATTCACAAATAATAATTGTTTTCAACTGTTTGGTTACTACAGTGTTATGTGTTTCCTTACCTGTCAAAAACATAGCTGCCTCAACAATTTTGTAAAGCTGATATTCATTCAAACTCACATTTATATGCAAGAGCATTACACATTGAAATAATCCCCAGATAGAAGACCTGTCACTCTTTCATGTACTTTTCTTGCTGGAAGCAGAAATCCACTTTTTTGGGTAGTTGGAAGAAAGTTGTGGCAAGG
Source organism: Phoebastria nigripes (assembly GCA_035582835.1). Lineage (NCBI taxonomy): Eukaryota > Metazoa > Chordata > Aves > Procellariiformes > Diomedeidae > Phoebastria > Phoebastria nigripes. The sequence goes on from JAYKAV010000180.1 coordinate 98,595, forward strand.
GGATTATAGTATCAAGTGAAGGATAAAGACATAAATAGACGTAACCATCAAGGAGGACACATAACTTCTTTCAATTCCAAACATTGAAGCACCTAGATATGTATCTGAAGTCTTGTCGTGAAAAATATGAGCCTGGTTTAGATGTCTTGACTGCCTGAGAGTAAAGTTTGCCATCACATATTTTATTTTATATGCCATGCCAATTTATGCGCTCTGTGTAGGTGTCATGCTGCAGCTGTTTACATGCAAACTGGTTAATTAAGAAATTGTTTTGTTTTGCATTGCTCCAGAAGCCTGCTACATTTTTTCAGGAAACTCTGGTGTTCATGAATATTTTCATTGTTTATTCAAGACCATTTTCTTAAAACTGAATTTTCACCTGTCCACAATGATTCCCTTTTATGGGTTTTAATGCGAACAAAAGCCAGGGAGGAAAGGGAGGAAAGGGGGAGAAGGGGAGAGGGGGAGAGAGAGGAGGGAGGGAGGGAGAGAGGGAGGGAAGAAGGGAGGAAAGGAGGAAGGGAGGGAGGGAGGAAGGGAGGRAGGGAGGAAGGAACTATTCTGGAAAACATTTGTATGAAAAACTGTGCACTTGAGAACGTTGAGGTATAGAAATAACAGGATGAATATCTGCCTATTATGATTAGTAGATGGGGATGATAAAACGGGTCAACATGATAAAATGTACAATGCAAGAACATATAAAGAATTGTGGAAGACAGCAGTGAAAAAAAATAAAAGGAAAAAGGGAAGAAGTGAACAGCAGAATGGCAATGCACAAAAATAAAAAAATTAGTTCAGCTCCCAGACAGACAGGAAATACTACAATTATTATACAAGGATGACATAATACTTTCAGAGCATTTTAGATCATACATTCAGCCCTGATTCAAAATATGGAGCTTAATTTTTCCTAAACAGTAATGATGTTCTGGTAAGTTTGATTTGATATGTTTGGAAAGGGCAGGAGGGCTTTGTTAAGGAGTCAGGTAAGCTATTGTTCCAGAGAACATTGCAACATGTAGTTGATAACCATAAGAATACTGTAGTGAGTGTGAGAAAGTCTTGTTGCCTTAGGTATACCAACATATTATTTGTGAAAACTAGCCTTTTTCTCCTACTAACAACAAAATAGTTTAGTTATTGTTGAGAGACAGAATGATACAGACTGAGAATGAACTGGTGTTAATGTGCAATTTCCTCATAAACACAGGACAGGATCTTCAGTGTGGTGGAGATCAGCCCCTGAGGTTCATCTTGTTTATACTCACATCTCCAGTGAAGAGTGCACTGAATTTAAGGATTTATATGGCATTTCTAATTCATTTCAGTCAGAAATTGATTTCTGTGGTAAAAATCACTTTCAGAAAACATGTTTCTCTAGAATGTAAAGGTACAGTGACTGCTCTAGTGAAAAATCACTCACAATCAACAAGATTAAGGGACTATTTTCATATATTTGAGAATAGTGAATTGTTCATAGATACTAATTAATCACTTCTAATGTAAATCTGCCAGTTCTACTCAAGAAGTGCCACTCTTTCTCATGTACATATATGAAGCCTGAGAAATACTTTATGTAGTTGCAATTACTGGATGAGCTAGGAGAGAAGGGAAGGGAAACAATGAATTTTTTGTTATTCCCTGCTAGAAAGTCAAATATGCTTCATTTGTAACTTTCTCAACATTGTTATTAAGCAATTGTAAAACATGTAATCTCCTTGTGAGTGTAATTTAGACTCTTGCCTTTAGTCTCAGCTAAGCATAGAAGAATAATTCTTGGAGAAGAATTCTGGAAATTAAAACATGGATTTGCAGATAGGAAACCTCCAGCTTTCTTGATCAAGATAATGCATTCTGCAAAAGAAAAGAAATGGATTTTACTTATAAAGAAGGAGAAGGGTATCTTCATACAGCCACTTATAAACATAATGGCAGATTTGGACTAGCATAAAAAAGTCAGATGACAAAAACCTAAAAGTTAGTAATATTGGTAATATTAGCAGTTCTGGAAAATAGAAGAACAACTGATTAAAAATATAGTATGATATAACTGAGACAAATAGCATAGACTTAGGTGAACATTTGAGACATTGATACACAAATGAAGAGACTCTAGCAATTATTTGCAGAAAACCACTGTTAGTCCATAATCAGAATTACTACCTAATTTGCATCACAGACTCTTTATTGGACACAAATAGAAAACCTTACTTAGGAAGAACTGAGAGTGAAAAAAATACATTCTTATACTGAAAATCTGCCAGTTCTGATGCAAGTTTGAAGAGAATTTTGGGGTAAAAATAAAAGGTCAAAAAATGAGGAAATGATCTGGGTGGGTGATTTTAGACTCTTTGGACAAAAGGAGAAAGTAAATGAGGCTTTTATTTTAATCAACTGTCCAACAGACAGAATTTGTAATAACAGGATTTTTAAATACCAAAGTATTCATTGGAAGCCCCCTCATAGACACACAAAGATAATACAGTTGAACTCACTGTCTGTCTGATTTGAACTGTGATGGGTAGAAATATTATTTAAGAAGATGAATGAATGAAGTAGTGAAGTAGACAACTATTCTAGTTTTTCTAGAAAAATAGAATCTAGAGATTTGAGTGAAAACATACAAATAGATAATAGGATGTCATTATGAAATTACATAAGTACTGTGAGACAGGAAAGATGTAAAGCACAAAAGGAAGAAACTGAATTTAAAAAAAAAAAAAATTTCAGCAAACTTGTGAAACTGCTCAAGATAGTCTCAGAAATATAATCAAAGAATAAAGAAAGCTAGGAGAGCTGACCAGTTACTGATAAAGTCTATACTAACTGCTCTGGAGAAAATTATCCAGGTATTAATAAAATATAGAAAGCATACCAAGAAAATTTTGTGAATGGATGACCTGAAAATCAAAATGGAAAAATGTAAAAAAGTTGGAAAGAAAACAAAAGGGAACATAACTAAAGCAAAAAGAATAGCCACAGTGGTGGTTAAATCAGTGGTAAAATCAGTAAGATTATTGTGCAAGGTGCATTTCAATTAACAGGGATTTAAAGAGTAGCAAGAAAAGAATCTATCAATATATAGTATAAATAAAAAAAAAACAAGATAAAGGAACAGTAAGAAACATTATTAAGCAGAAGCAGAGAACATACAACAGTTAAAGACTGTGGCATCATTACCTTCTTTACCTTTGTCTTCACTAAATACAGACTAATTGTGATTAGGTCTTTACCAGTATTAAACATGAAAGAGGGATACTGCCTAGATAAGGAAAGGAACAGATTTTTTGAAGGATATGTATACATGATATAGATATTTTGTTTGTCAGTATGACCTGATGAAACCGACCTCTTAGTTTTTAAGAAAAGCTAGTCAAAGCAGTCTCTAAATGATTAGCAATTATCTTCCTTAACTTTTAGAGGACAAAGAAGATCTTGGAGGACTAGAGAAGACAAATATGCTCTTAGCAAAGAAGGAAGAGTACAAAGGGGAACTGTAAACTGTTTATCATTCTCTGGAATGATTTGGAATGAGACTCTTCAGTCTCTGAAATGATTTGGAATAAATTCCTAAAGAATCATTAAAAAATTCTTAGTGGATATAATAAACACAGAACTATAGCTAACATGGTGGTCAAGAAAAAGTCATATCCAAAACAATCTAATTATCTTCTCTGACAAATAAATTGTTTTAGTGGATAAAGGGAAAGTGCAAAAATACTAACTTAAGTAAATTTTACATTGTTAATATGTTGTTCTTCACATCATATTCTAAGTGAATGTAGTATAAATAGAAATATCCACATGCATATATGAAAAAATGGTTTCAAAATAAGAGTTATAACTATTCACTGTCAACTGAAAAGACACCTATATAACCTTTCAGTAATTTGCCTGGATTCAGTCAGTATTTACAACAGCAACAAAAACACCCTTGAAGTGAGAAGTGTAGATGACATGAAGTTATGAGAATCACTAAGGTTTAGAAGACGATATTGGAATTCAAAATTATCTTGATTGCCTGCAGAGATGGCATGATAACAACAAGACAAAAATTTGAAAAGACAYGTTAAAGTCTCTGCCTACTAAAAGAAAACAAAAGTAAAAAGGAAGGGAAAGGGAATGTGATAGCAGAATTCCAATGTATCACAGATTGTTATAGATGATAAGTTGTTCTCCATGCCTTCTTGGAAAACAGCTTGAAGAAGTYAGCTGAATTTGAAATAAGGACAATTGAAACCAGAGATTACTAAATGTTAGCAGTACAGTTGACTGGAAAGGACTGCTGATAGGCAGTGTGGAATTTTCTGATATGATTTTTAAACAGATAAGACAATATCTGGTACTGTCATCCAAGCATTCCTGGACTTGTCACAGTGCAAGGGTTGAACTAAAACATCCTTTCCAGACCTACAGTTCTGTAATTTTATGTTCTCTTGGGCTACTTTCTATGGGAATATAAGGTGGTGGTTAAGGCATCAAACAAAAAACTAAAACATCCACAACCATACCCTCCTTTCTGTCCCATGAAAAAAATCATTACTCAAGAAAGATGAACCCCAAAAGACAATTTAATGATGTTTGCTGAAAAGGAGAAGATATTGATGAAGACATTAAAGTGGAAATCTTAGAAATGGTTAGTTCCTGCATGTTGTTTGATTACCTTTGAAAGGGATTTTTTTTTTTTTAAACATTAAATTGAAAAGTTTCCAACTTAAGAGGGAAAGCAGTAAACTGGACTAGCCTCACTCGAGTGTTTCACAGACTATGAAATACTTTTGGTTCTATTCTTAGAATTATGCACTACATATGACGGTATTTGCCTATTTTGCTGCTGGTTGTTTGGGGTTTTTTTGGTGGTTTGTTTTTTTTTTCTCCCTTTAACAGAATATTGTTTACCAAACTGATTGATTCATGTTTTTTTAAGTGGGGCAAATTATTTAGCTGAGCATCAGAATATTTAGTTTTATTTTTCTAATTGTCTACATCAAAAATCAAGATGATGTCTTAAATTTGAATCTAGAACTTACTGATGGCAGTCAGACACTGGCAGAAGGCTTACAAAAATTACTATAATATCTGCTATTTAAATACTAGCTCAAATTGTGCAGAACTGTAAATAAAACACAAGTACTTCACGAGAGGCCATAAGTCCCTCTTGTGCTGGTAAACTTGGTGCGTCTTCTTATTGCCAGACAATAGAAATGTAATGTGATGATCTAGAGAGACATAATTTTCCCACTCTTGGAAAATTTTTGAGATTTCCCAAATGCTTTTATGCAGTGTTGGCCAGAAAGTTTGGATAAATGCCTCGCTGGTGGATTTTCTTACTGACCAATATGACTGTAATGAGGGAACATTCAAAGTTTTCAAGGAGAAAAAAAAAATAAAAGGAGACTTAACTCCAAAGCAGTTAATCCCCATCTTCCTCCAGTTTTACCCAGGGTTTACAATACACATGTTTGATGTGGAATAACCTACTTCTAGTCTAATTAATAATTCAATATTTATACAAAATAGAAGAGCTCAAGCAGAAGAAATTGAGAGTCAAATATTCCAAAATAGCCAAGTGTCTGCTTAGCAAAGAAAGAGATTTAAGTCAGACAGAAAAGAGGCAAAGTACATCTGAACACCCTAATCACGTTGCTGCTAGTGGCTCTGGAGCAAGCAGATGAGCAGTCAGCCCAACCTTCCTTCCTTCCAGTCAGCCAAACCTTCCTTCCAGTATTTCTTTCATTGAAGTTTCATTCACACTGGCATATTCCCACAACAACCTTAATATTCACTAACTGGAGATTTTATGGTTTTGACAAAACTAATATATACTCCTATGCTAGCATTTTCTATCATGCCCTACACAATTCAATATCCACCTACTTTGCAATGCCATAGAAGYTTAATTTTCTTCTTGTTTCAGAGTTGCCCTTTTTTCCAAAGCTCACGTCACTTCTGTTAAGGTTAAATTACGAAGTTTATTTGTATCATCAGTGATTTTCCAACAGGTCAGTATGACCATACTGAGGAGGATCACTGAGTTCCTCCCAAGTGGTCCAATGATGTAGCTTTGCTATCATCACTGCTTTGAAAAGCAAAGGATAAGTTTAGATATTTACTAATGAGGAACAGCAAACATCAGATGCTCCACAAATCCCTCTTCCCATATATATGCATAGGGACTGAATCCAGGGCCAGAAGCTGAACTACTGCAGCATTAGTCAAGAGAGCTTGGCAGACACTCTGTTCTTACTTGCTTTCAGCTATAAAGACTCTCTGCAAGGTTTGGCTGTATCATGATAATCATTCACTGTCCATACCATGATTCATCATGTCTCCATTATGGCAATTCTATTCACATGAAAAACTAGCCAGATCAACAAACAGAATTTAATGTAATTATTAGAAATAAAATATTCTTCCCTCTTTTCCTGATGTGAAAATATGTAACTTTGAAAAAACAGGTATTTCTAATACTTTTATAACTTTACTGAAATTAATGCAAAACTGATTGTTATATACCAGTTGAACGGTTAACAACACTGAAATTTTCTYTTTTAGTTTTTGTTGTTTTTTGGGTAGAAAGAAATCATTAGAAAAACATGATAGCAAGGCAGACATTTAGCCTTCTCTCAGCATTGATATCTCAACTGCAAGATACATAAAAAAACAGATTTATAATCTATTCTCTTTCTAAAAATATATTTATTTCAGTTATTAGAATCTAAAAGAAGCAGTAAATTTACAAGATCAGAAAAACTTTTTGGCCAAAATGTCCTTCTGAATTTTACATTCCAAACTTTGCTAACTTAAGAAATTGGAAAAATTGGGCTGCTGGCTGCAACTTTACATTAACATACATTTTTATGTAAACTTATTATCAGTTGCAACATTATGCAAGTAAATATACTCAGGCAAGCATCCAAAAATTATCAGTCAGTTGTTCAGACAAAATAGCCTGTGATGATAATGCCAGAAACTTTAGGTTTCTAGGGTGGAAAACGCCTTATTTTGCCATCACAAAAGAAATAGAGCTAGAGTCTCAACTTCTGTTGAGAATGCATCTGTGTTGCTACATAAGAGAGGTGCTCCATGAAGCAACCTCTTGCCCTGAGGCTCTGTGGCCCATACTGGCTCAGGTGGGTGCTGCTCAGGGTGAGCTACCTCCAGAGCAGATTGCATGCAGCTAAGAAGAAACCTGTTCCGAATCCTTCCAGGGTCCCATGTGGTTCCGTGTAGGCCTTGGACATAAATATTATTATACACTTTCATTTAAGAACACCTGAAATAACATGAAAGCTCTATTGCAGCCTTTCAGAGTGATACTTTTCATAGCATAAAGGTGTGGGTAGGTGTTGTATACAATAGGTYATGCTAAATAATCTAGTTTTATCAACACTTGCTTATTTCTTTTTGATTCAGTCTGGAGCTTATGTACCTACACATAAACTGGAGGATTCCTAAGAATGTTTTTAAGCTTCTGTATCTAACTGCATGCTGAGAGTGCATCCTTATTTTGAGACCAGAGCCAGGCATGCAGGAGCTGGGTCCTTTCCTGACATAGAAGCACCAATTTCCATAGGAAGAAAACCCAAGATCATAATGACAGGAGTCGTGTAATGATCTGCTTAAGTCCTCGGTTTACACAATAAGGCTATGTATCTTACTACTAAGTAAAGAAAGGCAGGAACCAATGTCTGGCCCTCAGACCAAGCAGGACTATCAGGCTAACATCTGCAGCTGCTTAGTACTACTGCCATCCATTGCAGATTTGTCCCGGAAAGAGGCAACTGCGGTGGTAGAAAGCACAGCCAGGAAAAGAGCTAGCACTGCAGTAATCCAGGGATAAATAGTTCAAGCCTGCCCATTAAAAAAAATATTTTATTAATTAATATAATAAACCTGTTTCTGAAGGAACAATTACAGCCCAAGTTACACCACAACATGAATCATAGATAAGCTTTGACACTGCCATCAATAGGCCATCCTTCTTCTGTAGGCCATCATTATTCTCATACAACAGTTATAGGTATGTAAACTTGACAATAACTGTATATTCACATGAATATTCAATTCTTATAAGTAAATTTATAATGTGGGTTATGACACCCTGAGAGCTTAATCCTTTAACCTTAATCATCACAGTAGTAATTTATTTGAGTAGTCCCTACCTATTGACACTGAGGGAATTGCTCAGTTAATTTATAAACTGGAAAATTTAAAACAATGTGGCAGAATTAATCATAATGTTGGATTCTAAAGACAAAAGGATATTGAGAAGAGGTATTTTACTTAAAAAGATGTAAATAAACTTCACTGCTGTTTGGTGCTTTTTAGAACTGTTTCTATGTAACAGGCAAAATTATATATTTCATGGGAATGCTACACCATCAAAAAGCAAGACAAGGAAATGATAAAGCTCTCATTTTCACATGAAAAGTGAAAGATGTTTGTGATCATGAACAATATTTATTACAGAAAGTGTGATTTTGCATTCCAAATTGAGCCAGTCTACTATTCCATGCTAATTAACTGAAAATTTCATGGCAGCAAGGCATGCTTCGTTGTATGTTAATTGCAGGACCTAAATTTATGTATGCTGACATAAAATAAAAAATCCTGTTTGGCTTGGCAATGAATATGTAAACCGTTTAAAATATTTAGTAGTTAGCAAACTTGTGTGCATGTTTAGTAGAACCAGACAAGTTTGAAAATCTGAACATGTAAGTATGATAAAATGCCATAAAAAGTAGATTCTGCATTCTTTGATTCAAAAGAGGAGTGAGCATAATTTACACATATTCATTAGCGTAGACAGGTATTTTGTTTCTTAACAAATTCTTTTGGATGACTGCATGCTTACAACCAAAACAGAGCAGTTACTATTGTCATAAATTTGCTGTACAATATAGGAAAAACTGAGGTAGAATTCATTAGGAATCTATTTTGCCATGGAAATTGGCCCTAAAATGTCCTCACTAACAGCTACATAAGGAGAGATACCTTAGAGTCACAAACATTTGACAAATAAAATGCAAAGGGCTTTTCTAATCTTTTTCTCTTCCTCCTCCCTCCCACCTCCCATCATAAATATCTGGGACAAATACCAGAAGCTTTCAAAACCAGCCAATTCAAAAACTCAAAACCTGAATGTCCATTAGTGCAACTAGACATAGAAGAGAGAAAAAGGTACATCCTAGGAGTCAAATGATATCATCACTGTTAGAAAGTCAAATCTGGATATATTACTATTACTATTATCATTAACATTAACATTAACTAGTTCCACAAAATGAACTTTAAAAACGCTGAAGCTTATTACCCTTAGATAATGAGAAAACTTAGATCAGATGTTTTTAACATAAAGACATTTTCATTTGTATATTTAGAATAAATCTTCAAAATATACTTAAAGTGTATTTACCATAGCTTCCAGTATTATTTTCTAAAACATACATAAATGAGAACTAGAGTACGGTAATAAAACTACCCTACATGGTTTATAAAAATAATTTCTGAAGAATAATAATCTATCAACTCTTAATGATGTAATATGAAATTGATTCATCAAAAAAAAGGTGTTATTATTTCCCTTTTACATGTAGTTCTAACATGTATTGATTTGATTATTGGTGGGCCTTTCTTCAAATTATCTCAGAAGCGAAACTTTATGGAAAATGAAAGAAGAAAAAAAGTTATATTATTGCCGATTTTGTGAAAAAGCAAGATATTAAATTTTATCTTTGAGTTTTCCTGTGGAAAATATGCTGTACTTACTACAATAAAGACTGTGTTAGAAGATGATATTGAGAATTTGCTCCTGTTTTTATGAAGTTCTGTTTTTTCCAAATGAATCTTCTTGATAGCAATGAACATTTTAAATGGATGTTTAGAACTCACTCATTGACATACATGAGTTGTTTAAAGCTTGTTTATTTAAAATAAATCAATACATAAAATCATGTGCATGTTTCCTTCAAATTAACTTTGAAGAAACTGTTGTCAAAACATTTCTATTAATGATGTGTTATACATTAGAGCAGTACTTTAATCAAGGTACTGAACTTTCTAAAATAAAAGAACAATATTATGCAAAATAGCAGGATGCAGTCTGGGAAAGCTCCATATTCATCTCATTCACAGATATGTTTGTTCATGTGTAATAATAGATTACAAATTTTAACTTACTTTGATTCTACATATGAAGGGAGACCAAGGAGGCCAAAGTTTTGAGGTGGATCTGACTAGAGATTTTCTAGTCAGTCTAGTTCCTAGTTGCTGTTCCTAGATACATACACAAACCTGGAAAAGCACCTGCAAGACAGTTAAAATACCTGAGGATATTGCAAATGATTCTAGACATCCAGTTGCCAGCAGCTGAATCAAGTCCCAGAAGCAGAGTAGAGGTCCCAAAGGTCCTCTCTTGTATCCGCCAGCCTCCTTTGGACTTTCAAATATCATAGACATCTCAAGTGGAACTAGAGATGGAAATGGAAATGCACATATCAAGTGGGCAATTAAATCAAGCTTCTGAATTTAGGTTTCTGAATCTCAAGTTGAATATCACCAGTAATGACTGAACTCCTTCAAATAGCTTTCTTGCATCTACTACAAAATACGAATCTAAAAAATAGTACTAATCTAAAAAGTCTATTTAATTCAAATAAACAGTGAATGCCATCAGCAAAACCACATGAAAAGAACAGTGATGTGTAGGTAGCAGAATCTGAACTTACCAACATGAAAAGATTGGTTTCAGGGGGTGGAAAACCAGCTTCCATCAAGTTGGTATATTTATAGAGCAATCATCTGACAAGATGTCAAAACATGAGAGGAATCCCTGGAAATGAACACAATTACAGTTTGAAAGAAGTTTAAATGAACTTTCAAATTGCATAAACAGCAAACTCTAGACTTTGCCTTTTTTACTGTAAATAAAAAATATTGAAAATAAAGTTGTCCATACTGATCTTTGCCTTACTGTGTATCTGAACATTATACCTAAAATAAGTAAATATTGAAGTGGAAATGCCCAGTAAGATTTCAAATTGAAACGTAAGAAGCAGCCTGTTAGTAATACATGTGCATGACATAAGAGATGTGTTTTCATTTCAATGTCCACCTGAATGAAATCAGAGATTCTTACATACGGTAGATGAACATGGTATGCCGCAAGAAGCACAAATGTATCTGACTTGTCAGACATGGAGAGACTGAATTCTAATTTTGCATGAGCCACTTATGTCCTCTGTGTCTATACAGTGGTTCATGCACCTCTATTCACAAATCTACTATGAAAATCATTGTCTATACAGACAAAATATTATTTTCCTCACCTATTGTGGTTCAAACGGCCCTGCTGTGTCAACTTCTCCTCTACCCTCTTATTCTCTGATGTATAATATTTTGGAATATGTCAATGTATGACATTGAATTGATGAAAATTGGCTCCAGTTAGCAACTTTTTATTCCCCTGCTTCTGTATCACTTCTTTAACCCAATTTGGACATTTTCGTATTTTTCTTGAAGAATTTAAAATCTACAATGCCTATGTGAGATATAAGGACAGTCTTTTTAACCTTCTACTGTAAATGCTGAACCAAAAAGGTTTATTCTAAGGATCACTATCCACCTTGTAGGCAGAATTAGTAAATTTACAAGCACTTTAAAATTCTTTAAACATGTTAAAGACAACAGGAAATAGTGTGTGCTGCTGCCTATAATGTCAATTTCTGTTCTCTAGACTCTCAGCTGGTTTTCAACATATTGATTTTAAGCTCTTCTTCAATCTACTTACTGAGAATCTGTATTCTAAGACTTCTGGTCTGTATAGAGCACATAGGCAACATTATGCCCGCTTCATATATAATATATACTCAATAATATATACTAACTCATGATCTTTCCCTGATAGTTATGCTTCTAAGAAGAATTACACAGCACACTAAATGAGATTGGTGGTGTGTATAAATAAAAACTAAATTATGTGCATAATAGACCATGGACAATATAGAACTATTAAATTAATTAGATATTCAGGTAATAATTATAATGTCAAAATAATCAGTAGGAGCTTCTACAAGCTAGTGAGGGACAGGAAACACTTTCCTACTGTGAAAAATAACTTTGAGGCTCCTGAAGATCTTTTGTGCCAAATTCAAAGGTCTTTGGTTTCATTTCAAAAGAAAAAGAAATAAAAATACCCAATGAGTAGGGGAATGAGTTTTGTCTCCCTGTTCTTCTACATCATGTATTTAAAATTCAGTTTACCACCTCCTTAGGTCTAACCAAGGGACTACATGYCCCGGTATCAATACAGGCTGGGGGATGAAGGGATTGAGAGCAGCCCTGCCGGGAGGGACATGGGGGTACTGGTGGATGAAAAGCTGGACATGAGCCAGCAATGTGCGCTCACAGCCCAGAAGGCCAACCGTATCCTGGGCTGCATCCAAAGAAGCATGGCCAGCAGGTCAAGGGAGGTGATTCTGCCCCTCTAGTCCACTCCTGTGAGACCCCACCTGGAGTACTGCATCCAGCTTTGGAGTCCTCAGCATAAGAAAGACACAGACCTGTTGGAGTGGGTCCAGAGGAGGGCCACAAGAATGATCAGGGGGATGGAACACCTCTCCTATGAAGAAAGGCTGAGAGAGCTGGGGTTGTTCAGCCTGGAGAAGAGAAGACTTTGGGGAGACCTTATTGCAGCCTATCAGTTCTTAAAGGGGGCTTATAAGAAAGATGGGGACAGACTTTTTAGTAGGGCCTGCAGCGACAGGACAAGGGGGAATGGTTTTAAACTAAAAGAGAGTAGATTCAGACTAGATTTAAGGAAGAAATTGTTTACGATGAGGGTGGTGAAACGCTGGACCAGGTTGCCCAGAGAGGTGGTAGATGCCCCATCCCTGGAAACATTCTAGATCAGGTTGGATGAGGCTCTGAGCAACCTGATCTAGTTGAAGATGTCCCTGCTCATTGCAAGGGGGTTGGACTAGATGACCTTTAAAGGTCCCTTCCAACCCAAACTATTCTATGATTCTATGATTCTATGCCACTTAAAGGTACATGTTGTTCTCTTTGACCGAAGTCAGGAATTCTTACCCAGTCCTGAAGAGTGTCTCTAAAGAAAGTTAAGGCTTAGGCATGATTGTGAGAGGTTGCTGTTCCTATTTAAAGATCTAAAATATTTCATCAAAATTCCATATTCAAAATAGATCTTTTCACATGTAATCGGATTTTCCAGTTTGCAAAACTTTGTTGAAGATGCAGATTTCAGCCTTGGCAATTTATGTTCAAATAAGAACAACGCAAGATAATGCATTCAAGAAACACAACAAATAGATCTCGGTTCTTCAAGTCTCAGATTTTTTTTTAATATTATGAGTGGTTTTGTTTTTATATTCAGCGTATTTCTATGTATTATATCAATATTTTTTTTTAGTTGAGAATGTTTAAGCTTGCTTATGATAACGTAAATTTCGCAATTATCTAACTTAGAAAATGTAAATATTAATTTTACATTAATACATAGTATAATTGACAGATAACTCATTAAAATCATAATCTAAATATTAGGTTATAATAAACAAGAGGATGTGGTGAACATTCTAACATTGAACTGAAGTCTGCACAAAAAGCAACACAATTATTTCATGCTTAATATACATTGGTCACTGCTATAGTAGAAATGTATGCCGTCAGGGTTTAAACCAATTTCTGGTTTAAAATATCTAAGAAGTTAGTATTTCAGTTTAAAAACCCAAGTAATTCTGCTATGGAGAATATTAAACTACTTTTACATTATTATCACTTGAACTATGCTATGAAACTTCAATGAGTCCTCTTCATCATAATTTGTTAGATGTTTCCATTTCAAATCCTTAAATCACATCCTCAACCCCATCAAAAGATTGGTTTCTTTATCTTCTTTTATTAAGTGCAAAAAAACTTGTTCAGAGGGTAAAACAGATGAAAAAGAAAGTGTTTCATGACTTACTATCCTTGTAAAAAGTCTCTGTAAGAAAACTGTGATGAATTTTGCTCTTGTTGTTGTTGTTGTTCTAAATCAGTTACAAGAACACCACCACTCTAGAACATGTATTATCTTCATCACCGTGCTGATGCCTTCCCAAGTGCTCATTTCTGCACCTTGGTGACAGTAAACCTCTCTAAGAGAATCAGTCCTGACCATGTTTTCATAAACCTTTTTTTCCTTATAATACAGAGCTACTTGATTAATTTTTACTAGTACCCACTGGGCAATTTTACTGAGATCCGCTGTTTTTTATTGAAGTCTATTGTATAATTTTATGAAGATAATTTCAAGAGAATGTAGTGCCCTAGCTGTGCTGAGCTACTTGTCTGTGAAGCAGGGATCTGCAGATGCTGGAACTGCAGCTGGGTTTTGACTATCTAGGAGGACACTAAAAAAACAAGGTCTAAACAGAAACACAAGTATGGACACCTCTGGGACTCCAGGAAAAAAAGATAATGCTTGTGATCTGGATGAAGACCAGCAATCAAATTTTGTGTAGTTCCCTTCTATCAATCACATGTGAAGGTGGAAGACTTTCTTCTTCAGTCTATGTAACACACTACAACAGCATCAAATCCAATGGCTTGTTTAATATATCTAGATTTGTATTCCACATATGCTGGAACGACTACTTTATGCCCATTTTTAGAAGAGAGAAAAGGTGCATAGTTGAACTGTTCATCCTGACTCTGAATAGGCAATACTTCCTCTTGTTTTGCCTGAAAGACTCCTACATTCTTCCTGCCCTTTAAATCTAGGGCATTGTCACAGTCTTATAAGTGTAATAATACAAAGATTTTGGACCAGATATCTATCCAACTTTCTTTGGAAGGACCTTTTAGTTAATGATTGCTGACACTGAAATTGCTAAATCTATTACCAATCTAAGTCTTTGAGTATAAGGCATGTTTATGAATCAATCTCATCTTGTGAGGAGTGCAGAAGGAAGAAACTGTTCATGAAATATCCTTCGGACATCCTTGATCAGAGTATTTTTACTTAGATTTATTTGACATGCAAAGAATCAATCATGTCCAATACACCTAGGGTTAGGGTTTTTTTTAAATGGATTTCCAAATGATTTCTATTTGATCAACTATATAATATTGGTTGTTTACAGCTAATCATCTGCAGGGATTATCAATTAGGTTTTCATACCTGATAATATTCAGCTATTTAAGTCACTGATAAACTAATAGTTCTGCTTACCTGTTCGGATACTTTATTTGAACATTTTGTTTTGTTCCCTCTGACTAAGTAATAGTCAGTTTTAATTCTGTTTCAGTTCACAGCACTGAAGTGTGGTCAAAACAAACCTTTTTGCTTAAAGTAATTTTAAATATGGTGTATATACATGCAACTACCTGCCTAGAAACTGATCACAGCAAAAAGTGCCACAGACAAAATTACCTGCAGGGTTGAGTTTAAAAGCATATCTCTACATATTCATTTTTTTCCCTTAAAATAAAAATCTTTTGTCTTGATTGATACAAGTACTGCTTTTTTTTGTCATGTTATCAAGTGACTTTTTTTTCAATAACTAAATTTTTAAAACATTAATAAATATGCAGAGATTCACAGAATCTAGAGAAAGGGGTGAGGAACAGGATACTTCTCAACATCTCTCATAATGGATCTTACTTTTCAGAACTCATTAACAGTACTTTTGATTGCACATATAATTGGTAGTCTGAAAACACTGCATATGCTATTTATATTATTTAAGATTTAACTATTTTCAATTGGAGCTTAAACATTTTTTTCTTTCCTGGTAACTGTTCCTCTCCCTTGGTATCTATGTCTTTTCTGTTCATTTAAAGTTAAAGGGGTTATCAAGGCTTACTGAGAGTGACAGTGTCATCTAAGAAGAAAGGAAAAGAAGAAATAGAAAGGTTCCATCAAAGTAGGTACATTGAGAAATACTTCTAACAAGGCCGACAGAAACTGACAGCAGCTGGATTATGCAATCAGTTCACATAACTATGTAAAGAGATCTTCAAGAGTAGGTGAAGGTGCTTTTGAATTTTTTGGATTCTATAACATCTGTAGATACGATTTCACTGCTAGGCACAGGGAAAGCTTTTATGTTGCAACACAAGCAATTGAAGATATGCCCTCAAAATACAAACTGTTTCTCAGGAAAATKAATTCGTTCTTTGCTACCCAGTATACATTAAAAAGTAATAGCAATCAGTGAATATGCCGGCTGATATTTTTCATGGATAACAGATGTGCGCTGCATGGAACCTTCAGGTCAAAAATCAATGAGGGGAAAATGCTTTCTCTCCAGGTTTTCTTTTGCTATTGCTACCCATCTGAAATGACGATAGTAAACCCATTCAAACAGTGTCCTGGCAGCAGTTTGACGTTTTAAAAGATCAAAAACTACCATGTTAGATGTCTAGGGAGCCCCCAGACTGCAATAATACCAAAAAGGAAAGTAATAAAGTAATAAGCAAGCATATGGCATGCAGTTGCATTTCTTGCTATTGACTCTGAAACTGCTGAAGTGGAACTTCTTTATCAGCAGCTACATAATCAGCAAGTCAAAGCAATGCATCTCTGTCTGAAAATACAGTAAAACCACTGTGTCAATTTAATCAAAAGGTATCAGTTAGAGAAACCTGGAGAATTACATGGCATTACATACTGATGGGTGTAAGATTGTCGAGTCTGATAACTGACAAGCTGGTAAACTGCAAGCTGCCAAGAAATGCCTGGTAGTAYACAGATCTTGAATTATTAGACCAACAGATTTTCGCCCACATGGAAGCAGAGATATGACTTACTGAAAATGAAGACAAAAATAGATATTAGTAAGTATCTGGTCAATATGTGATAAATATATGGTCAAAGTAGCAAATAAGTAATAAGTAATTAAGTAATAAGTAATTAAGTAATAGTAACAGTAATTGAGGCCTTATCCTGTAGAATGTGAAATGTTCTTAATGTCCACTAATTTTGTATTTTCAGCACTATGGCATACAGTAACAGGACACTAGGCCCTATTAAAATACAATTTAAAAATGTATGACAGATTCTGGGCTCCTGGACAAAACTAACACTAAGCAATTGATCTATGATTGATCTATCTATACATGTAACCAATATCAGAGGAAAGATGTTAGATATATTCTTCTATATGTTGTTTCACTGATGAGAACCTTACACTGAAGGATCGCTGCAGGTATCCAGTTATTAGTACATTACACTTGGAGTCATCTGTGGTCCTGACAGACACAAAACATAAGAGTGTTTGGGCTTTAACTTTCATTTCCAAATCTGTCAACATGTCAGGATATTAAAGATCAGCTGTACTGTACTAACAGCTCATCAGTGTGTCTAAATCCCTGGAAATTACAGTTTAAAAGACTTTTTTGGACCCATGTGAATGTATTGGAAAAAAGTGTCATCTGTTGGAGCTTCCTAAGATGTAGAGGAAACACTTCTGTTGCTATACTCCTTAAAGAAGAATGACTTGTACACTGTCTCAGAAGTGAGCCAGTTCTACCGACTGCACTCCAGCTGGTGTTGCTATGTCTTTGTCTCCTACTTTTTGCTTTTGGAGTGATCACCATAATCAATGGCGCTTCAGTATATTCACAAGAAAAAATTGAGACAATTTGTAAATCTATAAAGCCTTTCTATTATAGATCTTGCTTTCTCATAAATTGTACACAAGACCAGATGCAATTTGAGTTGTCCTCTTTACTTCTCTGAGGTCCGAGGTGGTTTGGCTTCCAAGACAAAGAAATGTCTTAACAGATTATAACAGAAGCAAATTAGTCCAAAGCAAGACTAAGATTGGGGGGGTGGGGGGGGGGTGGGGAGATTTAACAATAGATTTAAATAAGCCAATATGCCCCGTTATTCAGTGTCCATAACAACCCAAACTGTAACCCATCAGCATTCCACTAGAAAAGGTAGCTCCCTGATCAAGAATTGTAGAGGAGGAAGACTGATGTCCTCCTACATGTGAAATAATGCTCACGTGGCTGTACTGTGCAGCATGTGGCTATACAGTATACAGATGAGGTCCTAAGGCAGAAAAGTCACCCGCACTTCATTGCCTTTCCATACAGAATCACAGAGAGAAGACTAACACATACATAATACCATAACTAATGATATTTTAAAAAAGATGCATTAGTTCAGTCCTTAAAAAACATTTCCGTGTGAGAGATGCTTTGACTTTGCATTATTTTATGTATAGAAGTAATAGAAATTAATGTTCACATCAAGAATGCTTTCATTTACTCCTTTTTTCAAGCAAATTCATTATGGAAGTTTTTTTCATCTGCTGGTACTGTTGACTTCGGCTTTTGGTCTATCATTTCAGCAGGACTGTTTTAAATGACAGTAATTTCTTAGATGTATTGAGTATAAAACCATGTTTGAAAAAATATTTTTGTGATTTTTAGAATTAGAATTCAGATTTGAAAGATCAAATTTGCAGAAACAAAAGAGAAAAAATCTTTCATTCATCCTCATAAAAAGTCCATTTTGATCTGTTAGAAAAAACAACACAACTCTCAAAGTTGGTTTATTTGAAGGATTTGAGGAGACTGATTGCTGCATCTGCTGCACACAAAATCATATAAAGGACCAGATCATTAGTTGGTGTTAGACATTACTGAACTTTACAGACTGCAATATATTACTTCATTAACTTGTTTTATGACTGTAAAATCCATTTTTATATATACTACCTAGACTGACCTTTCATAAAACTTACCGGGACTTTACAGGGGAACTTACTTGGTCCTTATAGGCTACACCTGCCGTAGCAGGTAAAGCAGATTGGTGGAAGCAGACATAGAGTGAAATATTTTGTCCTGAGAAGTCTACACTAGATACCTTTCATATTTTATTTATTTATCTATGTATTTATTTATTTATATCAGAAGCAACTTTGGTTTATTCCACAGACTTAATGCTCATTTGTGGCTAGATATGCTCCTGGATATCTTCCAGTTTAATTACATCCAGAAGAAATCCAGCTCATGAGCACAGTGTTCATTCCATGATGCAAACCAAGCACAGTAAGTGGTACGATAAAGAGATTTGCTTCAAAACCACACTCCCGATCCTTACCAAAACACTATTGTAGACAGTTGTAGCTGCTCATCGATATTATCTTCAATGCAGTTCCAACACGATGTGAAATTTGTCATCAGAGAATAATTGGGTAAATAAGAAGATATTTTTTGACACAAAGGAAACAAAAACAGAGATGAAATGGTGGTGTCCATGCCTGTTTAAATCTCATTGACCTTGTTTAATACTTGTTTGTGCTTCTTCCATTCCCACAGTCCTTTAAGAGTGGGTGCTTCTGGTGTGTGTTACATTTAGGGTTCATCTGAACTCTGATGCTTTGTTGAGACACGTGTATTATGGAGTTAATAAACACTGCCTTGTTGCTTTTCTCTTCAAACAACATTTGGAGTGCTTGGATCTGACTTTGGATACAGATTCCTAGCACTACAGTAGTTCTTGCATATTCAGATGTTCTTTTTACTGCTTATGCTTACTTTTTTTTTTTTTTTTCCCCCTCCTTCCTGGAAGTACTTGTCAAAAGTAAGTTACCTTGTAGAACAACTTAAGTCTAGCTTGCTATAAATTGGTGTCTCTGTATAACAGTTATATATGCATACATTTTCTTATACATGCACACAAACACATATATAATAGTGACCATATAGACACAACATAATTTGTGCCTAATATGTATGCATATAATAATTCAGAYTTCGTATATGGCAACACGAAAACATCTGTCACACTCTGGTGTAAGAATTACGAAGGAACCTATGTCCTCAGTGTCCTCTCTTTTTAATGCTGTTTGGTGTTCTTATGTTTGGAATGCTGTCATTACTTTGAAGCTGTAGATGTTGCCGTCTTTATAAGAAAAGTCCTATCTATAATCCCATGTTTGAGACTATGAACTTAGGCAAAAGTCTCAGCTTTACTGTGACCTTTCTTTCCAACTACAAACCTATATATCAACCTAACTGTCTGTTACATCTTTTCATAATCATGAGCTATATGAGGCAAGGAAAGTTCTGGGTCAGTACTGTGACAATATGAGGAGATTTTAATTTATAATGTATTCTACGTATCAATAATAATAGGCCATAGTATTACTTATGCCCTTCATAACTGCAAGCTTAGAGACCAATGACTCTCTTAGAGTCACAAAACTCTCAAAGATATGAGGGGGATCTGAGTTGTATAGTGCCTGCCCTTGACAAAAATTCTGTATCTTCTGAGTCACAGCACTATTTGCAAAGAGTTTTGCACTGAATATACTGACATAATGATTGCAGCAGCAGATTATAAATAGCTGTATTTATACATAGCTCTAAACTAAAAGAGCAGCAGCTTGCTTGAGACATTTTTAGTAAGAATTTTTTTTCCCTGCCTTTAATTTATTCCCTTCTCCATTATGCTTCAGAGAATGCTGGGCTTGAAGCTTTAAAACTTATGATTCCTCAACATGAAAACAGACAGTTCTTAATCACATTTTAGGTGTTGTGTTTTCAGAAAGAGGAGCGGCAGCTGTATGCTTGTCCTGTTCCTTAGCAACAGAGCAAGGGGAGCTCAGGAGACTCCACTGGTGGGAGCCTGAGCTGCTCACGTGTTGCACTCAAGATCTCTCTCCACCTGTCACAGCCTATGGGAGGACCAAAATCAAAACCAGCTTTCCAAGGAAAGGGTCTGTATATATGATTTAATACTACTCCAAACCAAACGTGTGATAACTGAATGCTAAATTTGCTTGGTTAAGCATTCAATTGTCAGGAGGGGGGAGAAAAAAAAGTGACAAACACGTATGCTAAGCTCTCAGCTATGCCAGTTAAATTTTCTTATAAGTTTTGCAGTGTTTCTTTAAAATACTTGCTCACAGTGAAGATACTGAGTAAAATCTCCCTAGTTTCAAGGACAGAAAATTCTCATCATTTCCATCTTCCATACAGCCCAATTTGTGGAGCTATAGTAAATTCAGCTTTCCTTTGAAAATGTAAATAACTAGTCTAACTTTCATGGTACTTCATAGCCACTAGAAAGGACATCTTAAATGTAATGTAATCATTTAAACAGAAGTAAAAAAGGTAATAAATAAATAAATACCCCAAACACACCCCTTCCTCAAGGTTTTAAGACACTTTAGATTAGATTAATCCCACCTAACTTTGGGCACACAGCTGTGGCATTTTAGGAGGCCATTGTCCTATTCTCCACCTACAGTAAATGGAAAAGATAATTCTGATTTCTGATTCCATCCCCTCCACCCCTGCAGCAGTGTGGCCCCCATGGCAGCAGTGGCCTGCCAGGGGCTGGGGCAAGGTCTTTCTCTTTAAAATGTTAATTGTCCTGACTGAGGTTTTGGTTCCATATACATGGTGTGTGCTCCCTTTTGGTCATAACAGGATTTTGAGTGTGACAGTAGGCTGAGGCATTGTCTCAGAAGACCTTTCAATTATTCTCTCCCCTTAGAGGGAAACCTAACACAACTAATTTTTGAACTGAAGTTCCACTACTCCTTCCCCAAGTATCTGAGATTAATTTAGGACACATCTCATGATTTTTTGAACATGGAAGTGCCAAAACTGTTTTGTTGGTTCCAGGTGCAGGCTCAAATGACACACCCACCCCCGAAGGAAAAAAAAAAAAAAAAAAAAATCACAAAATGCACCATTGTTGGATAAAAGAGAGCAATAAATCTGTCATCTGCCTCCTACCCCCATACTTTCAAGATGCCAAGAGAAGTGGAGAACTGTAGCCTGTTTGAATCCTTCTCTTTCTAACCAACAGGTGCTGGAAGTCCTATGTACCATCCCAGCCATCCCCTCTTCTCCACTGTCATTGATGCTCTCAACCAGGGCAGAGACATAGGCAGAGATTTAACTTGGATCAAATGTGTGTGTATGATATTGGTGAGTGTGTGAAAGAACAAGCTTGGAGAGAGAAAGTCCCATCCCATGGAGGAAAGTGTAAGGAAGAGTGGGTCCCAGAAGCAAATGGGCAGTCAGAGGATGCCCTATATCGCTTACTAAGCTGGCAGATTGTGACCACATGTTCTCCGAAAAGACAGTCCAGTTTGTTTTAGGATAACAGAGCCTTGAGCTGTTGTCAAAGCACAAATCAAATCATCTTCCCAGCATGATCAGCATGATCATACATTACATTCTTCCACCTCATGACTTACTGAGCCAACAATCTAAAACTGAATGCCCATGCTCACAAATACTTCTGTCTGTATCTGAGGTGAACAATTTAGTTTCTTTTTACATACCTGAGAAGATTGATGCTGGCCTGAAATAATGTATAGATGGCCTACTGTTATTCCTTGTGTGTATGCTTACACTGTGATATTAGAGGCAATATGTATACTTCATTTTTTTAATACAAGCAAAATGTTCATGGTGACAACACAAAAAGAAGTGCTGAGGTCTGAGGTGGGGACAAAGGATTCTAAGCCCTCTCAATGAATGGCATTTTCTGTGGCTTTTGTGCAGAAAATTTGTTTTCTTAACTCTTTTAATCCTTTATTCGGGTCATTATCATACAAATATTTACAGGTTACTCAAAGCTCTTATGTGCTTTATTTTAGTCCACTATCATTTTAATCATCCAAAATTGCATGTTGTTTTTCCTCCTCCCCATCTCTAGATCTGTTGTGCTGACTTTTTGCAACTTGATAGATCATGAAGTAAATTTTCTCAGGCCTCTTGCTCTTCATTTCTGCTGACATAAGAGTAAATAGATTTCGAGCAAGTCTAAAATATGTATCAGGAGTTTCTTTTCTGTCTTCTAGCACTTATGTTAAATTCTTACAGAATTTTGGCCATTTTCAGGCTTTCAATTCCTCCATTTATAAAACTGAAATAATAACTATTCTCTTATTCCACAGAAAAATGTGTGCTTCAAAGCTGCAGTCTTGTGAGATTAATTAAAACGAATGAGTAGAGGGAACACAAAGCAGGCTTATGTTTGTTCACTTGTTAGGGCTAAGACAATAAAGTAGGGGCTGGAATAGAACAGAACAGGATACTTTTTGCAAAATCTGGAGTTTATGAGCGTTTGGAAATAAGTTCAGGCAACTAAGTCATTTAAATATTAAGATATTCTCAAGGGGCTGAAGTTATATTACTTAAATGTAAACATACCCAATTTTGCAAAAAATCATATGCCAAGTTTATTCAATCTGCTGACCCACATGCGTCCTGGCTGCAGAATGTAATTTTCAAAGGTGGTCCTCTGTCAAAACAAATCATCACATACTATGTTTCCAGGGAGACATTTTTTAATTCTCTATCATACTTAGGCTTTTAAACTAGTTTTGTTTTTTTTTTTTTTTTAACATTCACGACGTTCAGTTCCGTATGTTTCTTTATTTCACTCTGATTAGGACATGGAATGCCCTTATGATGTCTTGAAAATGTCTACTTTTACCACAACTGTTGTTACTGAATTGCTGTTTGAAATGAAGGAAATTTTGGCTTCTCTATAAGTGATCAGTTGTGTTGGAATTTTTTCTTTTTTCTTTTTATCAGAGATTAATTAAAACAGAAAGAGATCAGATAAAATAACCACAGATAGATGACATTAATATAGAACTGAAGAAATCCTTTTTAATAAAGGAATTAACTTTCTGTAGAATGTTTTAAGGACAGAGACTAGAAAGCAGAAAATATTTTCCCTACTATTACCTTACAATAGTACGATATGTTCGATATAATGTACCTTAACAAGTAGTAGCAATAAGAAGAGTTAGAAATTCAGGGGGATTTCCTTCTGCAGGTTGGTTGTCTACCCAGAGGCAGAAGGAACAAATAAAAGAATAAATGCTTTACATAGAACTTTATGACTTGGTTTTACTGCTTTGATTAAACCACAATATAAGTAAGCAGGTTTTACCTAAGTACATTAATTCTGTGATTTTAGTTGAATATTAATCACTTCTTGTCTTAATCTACTGCCTAATGATGCTATGAAGTCTTAAAGAGCTGGCACACTTCACCACAAAGGTGTTTGCGTTTAAGTCGCATGTAAAATGACTCCTCTGTTCCATTCCCTCCACATGAGACTACTGTGGGTTTAATTAATTCAAGTTTATAAAGCATTCTCATATCCTTGGATGAATTGCACAATAGAAATGCCAAGTGGTGTGTTAAATAGCAGAATTTAACAAAAAAAGTGTTACATTATATCTTATTTAAAATAATTTAGATGATAATATTTATGTAACTTATTTACTATGAATAGAATAGGAAAAGTTTATATTGTGGCTTCATGTTCATTTCTCAATAAAATGTACTTTAAAGATAAATTTATTTGCTATGGTTTCTGCAGAGATTTTTAGGTTTTAGAGTACAAAATTTCACTATGCCACACAGTTTGATGCTGGATCATTCAGTTAGCAAAATATTCTACTGATACCAGGTAGTACTTCAAAACTAGTGAAATTGTTTCAGGCTTAATCATGTAATGAGCTGAATGTAAAATGTACTGTGTTTAATATGGAGGTAACACTAGCAGCTCCAGACAATTAGTTCTATTTAGAAAAGAGGGATTTTCTTATTTAATAGAAAAAATAGCATGTTGATTAGGATTATTATATGAGTCTAGATAAATTCTTGGTTATGAACTTCCAAGCTTGCAGAATGTTCCTAACCCCATTAAAAAATAGAAAGAAAAAAAAAAAAAAAACACCCAAGAAAAAGACAGGGTCCCCATCACTTACCTCATGTAGAGTTGATGATACTGTTTTTTTAA
>JAYKAV010000180.1:128279-164969 GCA_035582835.1 Phoebastria nigripes
GGAATCCTTTTTTGGGTTTTGTTTCTTTAAGTCGATAGAGAAAGATGGGTACTTTCAGGGAGTGATCCTTCTTATCCTAAGGTAGAGATCTTTATCTGGCCACATTATTCAAACTGAAAAGTATCTATTGCCATCTGTTGTATATGGGGGGAATCTTTAGTAACTTGTTCAGTAGAGGTTTATACCTGTAGACAGGTAGAGAATGTTCCCTTTGCCTATACATAGACATTTGGCATAATTTCAGATTCCTTGGCATAACCTCTGGCTGCTGCTTCAGAGAAGCACTGGTCCCCTCTATGTTCTGTCCCATATCTTCCGTATCTGAGCGGATGTCATATCTACACTGTCCACTAGATGCCTATGTTTAGGCAGTTGAAATCTACCTGTAAGAAGCAAAATTCACTCCTAGGGTGGGACTGAGTTTGTAACTGTAGCTGTCTACAGTGTAGCTGTATTCATGTGGACTAGGAGTGAGAACTCATCAGTAGAACTYTGCTGAATACAATCTAGGGAGTTATTTAGTTCACAAAAGACTCCACTTGCTGCACTGATTACCTACCTCYCTGCTGACTAAAATGTGACCTTAGATTACTATGTTATTGTGGACACCTGTATTTAGCACTGAAATTTAAGATGACCTGAATCTTAATCTTAAAGCTTGATGACATCAATCCATTCTTCTCACTTAATTTCTCCCAAATTTACTCGTTGGGGTCTCTCAGGGAGGGGTTGAGTTTACCCATAACTTTCATTGTGTTCTGTGTTTTTGATGGGAGACATTCCAAAGCCTAACTGCAGTCTGTGGGAATCTCTGCATAACTGTTGCCCTCTTCCATTTCAGTTTTGTGTTCAGATTCAGATCTTGGAGATACAAAGCTTCCTGAAAGTGTTTACTTTCTTGAACTATAAAAGGAAACTACAACAACTATATTTCTGATTTAGACACCATTTTGGTGTCTAAATTTAAGTGGGGAGAATTTGATCTTCAGTTTTCAAAACAGCATAAGCCTTCTTGAACTGCTGAACAATTACTTGTGTTGTATTTAGTTTAGTGAAGGTGTGTTGCATCAGGCAAGCATAATGTCATGTAATGTTTTTATTGGAGTTAAGTAAATTCTAAAGTTCTCCATCTAATGTCTGTATTTAAAGCTTGTATCTGAGTGTTGTTAACTTCTAATGATTTGATTAACCTAGTTAATCTACTCATCTAATCCAGACAGTATACTGAAAATCATCCTGATTACAGGTGGACAACCAGTATACATCTGCGTGGGCCATCTATTCTGCATGATTCCTCCCCGCCCCCAGCTGTAATCTCACAGTGGTACCATGTCTCATTATCTTCAATCACATCTGTTGACACTTACATTCCAAAAATAAAAAATACTTCAACACTGGAGGAAAAAGAGGCTTAGATTATGGATATTACAGCAGGTGCTGGGAAGCCCACTGAGAGAAAACAGTGTCAAACCTATACAACATGAACACACAGCTTGCTGTTGCTTTGAGTAAAGGCAATTTTATGGCAAAGCAAGGGCACAGGGGAACACATTGAAGAACAAATAAGTAAAAGGGAAACAACACAAAGTAACACAGGCAACCCAAAAAATAGGAAAATGGCCAAATGTACATTTTTACCATCTGGCCAAGAGCAAGGTGCCTGATGCCTTTACACGTGGGATATTGGCAAAATGAAGAATGCACATGGTGTTTCATGCAGTAAGTAGAAAATACAGTTCCATTGTTCAGGGCTTTAACCTCACAGTAAAAAGAAAAAGATAAATGATTCTTATTGCTACCTGCAATCAGTCAGATAGAGGCCGACTGATTTAGTCAGGAAATTTTCTGAGCTTCTGGAAATGCACAGATATGTTGGTGTTATTTGTTTTGTTTCTTTATAGACAGCAGGCTGATGAAAAATGCCTTGCAAATACAGAAAAAACCCCACAACTTCTAGTACATGACAGCCTAAATTATGTGATCAGTTGTTTGCAATTGAAGGGACAAATCAACTGATTAGGTCAAGTGTTTTATATACATATAAATATAATTTATTTTGTATGCCAGTAGAATTTAAATGTTAAAAATACATTAAATATAAAATATGGTGTGGTCATAATATTGTAACAAATGATGATAATATTATGCTTGTCCAAAAGTAATGTTGTAAAGAAAAGTAACACCAGAAAAAAAGGGTTGGGATTGAAGAACTAAGCTCTGATCAACAGAACTGGATACAAATTTTAAATCTCTGACAGATTTCTTGTGTGCCTTTGGAAAAATCATTTGCTTCTAGGGCATCTGTTTTTAAGATCCTTGTTTTGCCAGTGTCCAGAATAACAAGCTCCCTGCCCAGAGCAGAAACACAGGTGAGATTGAGCGCATTTTAACTTTAAATTTCTACAATCTGGGTTACTACATGTAGCCTTTTACAATAAATTGGATAGACTTCATTGACTATATTGACTACATCCCCCTTCACTGCAGTCTTCATTCAGTTACAGGGAATAACAAGTGACATTTGAGAAGTCCAGATATCATGCCTGGCCTTGAGCTGCTGTTCCAGAAGGATATAGACCTCTATAGGCCCTTTATGATATCTGCCAACTCTGTGAAGATGATTTACATAATTTGTAATCTCAAATTCCACTTTCTGGTTTTAGCAGAACTCATACAGTACCTACCAAATTGGGCAGTGCAAGTGAAATACACCACATCTGAATGCCCCAACAAAAATTTTGTGGATAGTTGCTGTGATCTGTTAGCTCTTGTTGTGCTTAGACACAAACATTTCTGTGTTTACAGAACTTTATGTATGAAGCTTATATATACTATGTGACTGAGGTGATATGTGGCAGCTGAGTAGAGTTTTTAGAGTGTAAATTTCGATTATTCATGTGCCGGGACCATTACACTTAAATCCTTTGTATTTTTATAAAACCATTTTGTTTCATAAAACCATTTTATACATATATTAGGAAAGGATGCAGGACATAGAAATGTGAGAAAGTTCTGTTGTATTGTAAATATAACATGTGTGAGGGGATGCTATCAGCTATCAGGTGAAAGAGCTGCAGAAAGAGGTCAATAGGTTATGCTGCATCTGGGAAGGTGAATAGGAAATTGGTGGGATACTACCAGCAGCTCTGAAAAGTGCAAGAGCTCAGGCCTTGAAGTGCAGACAAAACAGGAATATCAAAAGCAAGGCTTGAAGAGGGGAAGGACAGTCATTCACAGAACCAAGCACTCAGGAATCTGATGCCCCGTAGCAACAACATAGCAGCTGTGCTCACAGTTGGAAAATTCAGATGAAGAACGGACATGGACCTGCCCAACAGCTCCTGCTYAGCATGTAGAAACTGGCAGGAAGAAGAAGCAGTGAGTGTTAGTAGTGGGGGCTCCCCTCTGTAAGCATCTGTCATGGTTCCAGCTGGGACAGAGTTAACTTTCTTCCCAGTAGCTGGCAGGGTGTGCCGTGTTTTGGGTTTGGTATAATAGGAGCGTTGATGGCCCATTGATGTTTTGGGTGCTGCTGRGTGGTGCTTGCACCGGGCACTTTTTGGCCTCCCATGGCCTGCCAGGTGCATGGGAAGCTGGCGAGGGGAGCATAGCTGGGGTGKTTGACCCAGCTGTCCAATGGGGTATTCCATACCATGCGACGTCATGCTCAGTATAAAAACTAAGGGTGTGGGGGGGCTCTGGGTTCCGGGACGGGCTCACGCGTTTCAGGCACGTGTCGGTTCAGCAACACGTCGGCTTGGCAACACATCAGTTCGGCGGGTGGTGAGCAGTTGCATTGTGCATCGCCTGTTTTGTATATTCTATTGTTGTTGTTGTTATCACTGTTACTATTACTGTTCTACTTTGTTTTATTTCAATTATTAAACTGTTTTTATCTCAACCCACGAGTTTTCTTACTCGTGCCCTCCCGATTCTCTCCCCTATCCCACCGGAGTGGGGGGGTGAGCGAGCGGCTGCGTGGTGTTTAGGTGCTGCCAGGGTTAAACCACGACAGCATCCGAGGCACCCGTCTGCTGACCTGACCCTGAGCCTCAGGAACTTTGCTAATTGCCTGGAGACAAGTTCCAGGATATCATGGAGATACTGCCTAGGCTCATCAAGCTCACAGAATTCTACCTTTTAGTCCTTTTCTACATGGGCATAAATGATACTGTGAAATGTGACCTGGAAAAAGTCAAGCAGGACTACAGAGTCTTGGGGGCTAAAATAAAACGATGAGGTACTCAGGTTATTTTCTGCGTCATCCTTCCAGTCAGATGGAAGAGTGTAGAAAGAAACAGATGTTTCAGGCAGTTCAACCCTTGGCTGCGTGGCTGGTGTCACCAGCCAAGTTTCAGCTGGAATGACCATGAGAGGCCATATGAAGACTGTGGGCTACTGGGGAGAGATGAGATCCACTAATCAAAAAGTGGCAAAAGACATCTTTACCGAAAGGCTGGCTGAGTTAGTAAAGTGACTTTTAAACTAGGCTTCTTGGGGAATTGTGTCCAAAGCAAGGATCTAGATGACAATGTAAAACTGCATGATGAACAGGTTGGAGAAATGGGCTGAAAGGAACCCCATGCAGTTCAACAAGGTGAATTGTAAAGTCCTGCACCTGGGGAAGAATAATCCCATGCACCATTATATATTGAGGGTTGCCCGGATGGAAAGCAGCTTGGTAGAAATAACCTGGGGATCCTGGTGGACACCAAGTTGAACATGAGCCAGTGATGTGACCTTGTGGCAAAGAAGGGTAATGGTATCCTGGGCTGCATTATGAGAAATGTTRCCAGCAGGTCCAGGGTGGTAATCCTTCCCCTCTACTCAGCATTGGTGAGGCCACACCTGGAGTACTGTGTCCAGTTTTGAGCTCCTCAGTACAACTGGTGGAATATCTCATACGACTGGAGGATGGCAGTGGATGGTTACAAGCTATTCAGGAACGACAAAAAGGGTAGAAGAGGAATAAAGTTTGCGCTCTATAGAAAAGAGTAGTTAAGAGTGCATGGAGGCTAGCTATGGAGAAAAGGACAGGTCTGTAGAATGCTTTAGTGYCAAAATTAGAGTTATCACTTTGTGGGACCTTATAGTATGTGTCTGCTACAGACCCCCTGATCAGGGAAAATAGGTGGAAAGAAGCCTCAGGTCTGCAGGCCCTAGTTCTCATGGGTGACTTCAACTGTCCTGATACTTGCTGGGAAATCAACACAACAAYGTATAGGCAAATCTAGCATATTTCTGGAGTGTGTCAGGGAAAACTTCATAATGCTGTCACTGGGCGTGCCAGTTGTTAGGATTGGTGCTCCTCTGAATCTACTGCTTACAAATAAGAAAGTCTTGGCAGATATGACCCTAGATGGCAGCCTAGACTGTAGCTATCATAGATCATAAGATCATAGAATTTAATATCCTAAGGCATGTGAGAAAGATAGCAAAATAAAAACCATGACCTTCAGAAGAGAAGATTTTAACTTGCTCAGGGAACTGTTAGGAGGGATCCCATGGGAATCTGTCTTGGAGGGCAAAGGAACTTAAGAGTGCTGGAGATATTGAAAAAGAATCTTCTCAAAGCACAGAAGTGGTCCATCCCCCTAAGCAAGAACCCAGAACAAGAAACCAACCTGGTTAAAGAGTGAGTTCAAATATAAGAAAATAAACATATGAGAGAGAGTAAAGGGGATAGACTCCAAAAGCAGAATATAGAAATATTGTTCTCATGTGCATACTGTTAGGTTTTGGAATTAAAGGCTTATCTTGGCAAATACAAAGTGGCATAGAGGAACAATGACAGATGGAGGAACTCCAATAACCTGATCAGAGAAAATGAAGAAAACTGCCATGGCTCCTCCCAGGGCTGTCACAGGCTGATCAGTCCCATGGGTCAGGGGTGACACCCTTCACCATGAGTGAATGGGAGAGAGTCTCTAGATCACTGTACAGACTGAAGAGGATTACTGACTCTAGAGGTACAATACTCATTATGGGATCATAGAATCATAGAAGATCTCAAGTTGGAAGGGACCCATAAGGATCATCAAGTCCAACTCCCTGCTCCTCACAGGACTATCTAAAACTAAACCATATGACTAAGAGCATTGTCCAGACACAGGACACAGGGGAAGAGCATCTTGAGCATGTACAAGACTTACTTTGTACATTTTGGAGTGTTTTGGGGAGAAACCAAAAGTGGGGCAAAGGAGAGGTAAAGGTGCCTTGGGGAGGAACAAACATGGGAAAATAGAGGGATAGGGGAATTAAGGAGCCAGGCACATGTAAACAGACTGCTGGTAAGTATGCTTGTCTGGTCGTGCTCTATACCTGATCACCAGAATCTGTCCAGCTCCATTTATGAGTATTTTCCTGAGCAGAAGGACTCTCTGTTCTGTGTGCATAAGTGTATATGGAGGTCTAAGTTCCAGCAGCTTGAGTGGGGATCATAGGTCATAAGGGCCTGTGTGTCTGGGGTGCCAGTGTGTAAGCACTAGTTGACATCAAGATGGACTAGCTGAAGAGCAGGATAAGTGGCTTGGGAGCCAAATATTGAGCCATGAGTCTGTCCTGGATACTGGAGAGATCAGAGCTGTTTGAACACTGACTACTGGATGAACCAGGGGAGTTCAAGCCAAGTGYTGGAGAGACTGTGAGGTCTGCAGATCAGTTACTGGTAAGTCTAAGTCTGGATCAGCTACCACCGCTTGCATGTTTTCCCCCCACTAGGTATGAGGCAACTGGGACCAGAGGATAAATACTGTGCACACGTACAGAAAGCTCAAAAAGAAGAATCCAGGAAACTACAGAACAGTCAGTCTCACTTCAGTGGCTGGAAGAGGTCCTCACAGCACCTATTACCAGACACATGAAGGAGTCTGGGAAAAGGCAATAAGGATTTACCAAGGGAAAATTGTGCGTGACCAACCTGATAGCTTTGTATGATGAAACAACTTGCTAAGCAGATGAAGGGAAGGATGAGGGTCTTTTGACATGGTCTCCCAATGACATCTTTGTTGTAAGTTGGATTAGATAGATGGACCATAAGTTGTATGAAAAACTGGTTAAACAGACAAGTTCAGAGGATGGTGGTTAATGGCAGTAATCAAGAGTGGAGTTCCTCCAGAGTTGATACTGGGTTCAATACTATTCAGTATCTTTATAAATGATCTGCATGACAGCACTGAATGCACTGTCATCTCATTTGCAAGTAACACCAACCTGAGGGGAGAGGTAGGTAGGGTAGAAGGAAAAAAGGAAGACTGGGCCAACAAAAACTCCATGAGTTTCAACAAAAGGAAACGCAAAGTCCTACACCTGGGACAGACTAATCCCCAGCAGCAGTACATGTTGAGGTAGACCTGATTGGGTGTAGCAATGTAGAAAAGCGTAGCGGTGAAGCAACTCATGTCCTGGCCTGCATCAGCACTTCCAGACGTGACTATTCCACTCTGCTTGGTGCTTGTTGTGCCACACCTTGAATACTATATTTGTTCCCCCTTGAATATTATGTCCAGTTTTGTTCCCCCTAGTTCATGAGTGACATTGAAAAATTTGACAGTGTTCCAAGGAGAGCTACCGAAGAGTATTTAACATGTAAAGAAAGTTTGAAGGAACTGGATTTGTTCAATATAGAGAGGAGAAAGCTCATGGGAGATCTAATTATAGTCTTCCAGGATCTAAAATATAGTTAAGGAGGAGATGGAGCTACACTCTTCATAAGGTGCACAGGACAAGAAGCAACAGACAAGAAGTCACTTCAGGGGAAACGCCTGAAGTGACTGAAAAAAAAGAAAAAAAAAAAATGCCTGAAATGACTGAATCTATATATATTAAAAAAACAAAACAAAACAAAACTTGAGGACAATTAAATGTTGGGATAGAATGCTTGGAGAAGTGGTGGAATCTCCCTCACTGGAAGTATTTAAGACTTGGCTTGATGGAATCATGGATAACCTCACCAAAGTCCCTGTTTTGAACAGAAGACTAGGTCAGTTGATCTGCAGAGGTCCCTTTCTAACCTGACTTTTGTGTAATTCTGTGATTTCTGTGCTTCTGTTGAAGTAACAACTTAAATGACGGGTAGTGAGATAAGCCGTCCAACTCTTCCTTCTCACATCTCTAAATCTGGCATTAACAGCCCCCCACAAACATTCTGTATCATGCACTATCAATCTAACACTGAGATGTTTCCTCTTCCTCCTCATTCTATAAAACATCAACTCCTGAAATTGTTAAATTTTAAGACAAAGTTCTTTTTTAGCCTATAAAAAGTCTCAAGTCCTTCCTCTCTGCAGAATTTTATCAAACATATATTACATTTCATATTGTAGATGTCCCTCATTGTGATTATCATTATACATCACCAGCAGGGATGAAACCTAGGGCATCTAGTGTTGAATGTGTGATTATTTTTACTTAAAATTGCTTTACTTAAATTGTAGCAGCATCTTCAAATTATTGTCTCTAGAAGCTCAGATCCTCTGTAGGCCAGTTTCTAGCTAAAGATGTTTTGTTACGCTCAGTGAGCAGCATATCACACTTGAACTTTACTAAAATATGCATTGCTTATTCTATTTTATTTTTCTCTAAAATAGTTGTTCCGGTCTGGAGTATACAGTGTTAACTACTGATTTTACGGTTTGTTTTTTTTTTAATTATTTTTTAATTTTGTTTTTCAGAGAGAGTTCACATTCCAAAGTACACATTTCAGATTTCAGGTAAACTGATTTTATACTATACTTGTGGGTACCAATTTGTTTCATCCTTATCTACAACATTAGTTTCATAGCAACTAATGTAACTCAGAGGGCAAATAGTATAAGAATACTAAAAACAGATTAAAATGAAGAACGAAACTAAAGACATAAATGAAATAAACAGTACTATGAGGTACTGTAAAGGTTTTATTGTCGCTTGTGGATATGTTAATGTTACTATGGGAACTTCAGCTTTTGCATTTGACGTGATTCAACTGTAACAAGTGCTGGCTGAAATATGAAAAGAACAACAACAAAAAAGAAATTGTGATTCTTTTTTCCTTAAAAAGTAAAAATTCATTTCCATTTTAYGTCATCCAACAGATTATATGAAAAAGAATGTGGAGAAACTAGAGAAAGAATGATAAATTCTGTCTCTCTATGTCACATAGGATTCATTATGAAAGAAAGCAAACCATAAGCTTTATGTGGACTTCATTTCAATAGTTAAAAGATTTTAAATCATCCAGTGGGTGTATTTTCAACAAGGGTCAATTAACCATATAAAAGAAAGTCTGCAGAATCTGCACTTAAAGCTAGAAAATATTTGTCTTTTTTTGCAAATGGCTTGCTTTCTCTCAGCTTAAATGGAAGTCAGGCCAAAATTTTGAATGCTACCTTACAGCAGCAKCATGTATCAGGATATTATTTGCTTATGTTCTAATAACTCACATTTTCTCTAACCCAACTCCTGGATATTTTGTGAAGACTCAGTTGTATTTACAACACTATACATTATATCTGAGAATCCTTGAAGATGGGATCTAAATTATGTACCACCCAAACTGCACTTAACGTGCCTCACAGTAACAGCTCTTTCCACTCTTATTCCCGTTAAGGACACCCCTTTCTCTCCACTCTGTGCAGTGACAGGAACCAAATATCTCTGCCTACCATGGATAGACTTGTCACTGATTCTGATAAGATTTGGCAGACTGGCTGCAGTAGCTGCTGGAAGAACAGGCTACCCAACAGTAGATGCCTACTGCATCTGCACAACATCACAGCAGCAGAAACCTGGTGTTCTGATCCAGGTAAGATGAGTCAGTTTGCTGCTTGAACAGCTTTTCTGAAAGAAAGACAAGGTGGAAAATTCTGAGGGCCACTAGAAAGGCAGCACTGTGTTGATATCTAAATGGGATTGATGAGATTTTATTTGAGAAACAGTGGATTTGCCTGTGTAAATAAAAACTATACAAATAAATAAAACTATGAAAAATCTCAGACCTGCTTCTTTCAACTCTGTGCCTGAGTTCTGACTTATGTCACTAAATCTCACGTTTTCACTACCCACAGATTTGCTTTAGTAGTTATTATTCTTCATCCCTTCCTTTTATGAACAAAATGAACAGTGGAAGCACAGAAATGTATATGTGAAGACAGAACATCAGAATCTCCGTAYTATTGCGATGAAATTTATGCAATGGTGACATCCAGGTGAATCTTCCTTTTAATATAACTGAAAAGCTTGATCTAATGTTTACTTCCAGTATGTTGTGATAGATTGCAAAAATGATGAAGAAACTCAATAGAGGCAAACTGACAAAACACTTTAGCAAATGAATAACTTCATTTTCTTAGGACTGTCCCCAACACTTCCCAGGTAGATGGAGATCTCAACATTTTTGAAATGTACAAGACAGACAGAATCTGTCCATAGTTGTCCACATCTGTCCACAGTGTCAAGCAATTAAATTGTACTTTATTACTGATAGAGTTGTTTCTTAAGCAACTCCCTCCTTGAAAATTACTATTTTTGAGGCTGACTTCTCTAGAGCTACTGACAGTGCCATCTGCTGTGGCCAGATCAGAGGATGAAACACACTAATGTCACTGTCTTTTTTGTCATTTCTCAAGAGACCAAGATTCTCTTCTCACTCAGACTTCACAGCCCAGATCCCTCTAGATTTTATCTAGTATCTGACCCTTTCATGTTGGTAGCATAGTTTTCCACATCACTGGACTGACATACATCCTGTAATGAATTGACTATGATTCTGAGCTCGGTTAAACAATAGAAACCACCCAAACCTTTAGTAATCAATTGCTGCTGCAGAGTAACATACTGTACTTGCTGCCAGAAACAGACAATTTTCTGACTGATTTGAAAACCTATGAGAGAAAAATCTGAAGGCCTGTCACATCTGCACATTTTCTTCCTTAATTGTTCATGTACAGTTTAACATCTACATGAATCTTCCAGTGCCTCAGTGAGGAGAGCTAGAGTAAACTGTTTAATCCACTTCCTTTTTAAGTAGAATAGCACACTTCAGATTTTTGTGAAAGAAAATAGTTCCTCCTGCAGTTTATGTGAGACTTCTTATCTTAGCAAACTAAATATATTCTCCAACTATTTTTTTTCCATACAATAAAATTGCTGCCTGTGTGATTGCCCCTTTGTGCAAAATTGAATTTCATATTTGTTACTGTAGGAATCTCGCTGATAAGGTAGTGGCTGTGCTTAAAAACTTTCTGTGATGTGTTTATGCTATAAAGATGCCTTTTCATGGTATTTACAGAAATTTAGGATTCCAAACTCAAATCAGTAGAAAAGCACCTTTTCCTGTCAAAAAGTCTGGACTGGGACATGTTTCGCAGACTCCGACACCTTATCGCTCTCCGACCTCACAGAGAATGCTAAGGAGTTTCTCATGTATAGGCAATTGTGAGGTAGAAATGGAATATTTCCTCAAGGAGTGTCTAGGAGGAGACACTAGTAGTTGAAACATGGCTTTTGAGAAGGTTGTATACATCAAAATAGAGAATGTCAATCTTTTGTTGCAAATATCCTCTAAAAATGAGTAATACATTTTACAGGATTACAGCTACATGATTACATTAAATTATCTAATTCATGCCAAACTCCAAATAATGCTTTAAATTTAATTTGTTCCTTGAGATTCATTCAGTATTGCATTTTCTTTTTTTTTTTTTTTCTTTCAGGCAATAGATGATGTTTCTGTTTTTCTTTGTCAAACTTATTTCAGCCCATTCATAAACCTTGTACAGCAATGCTGTACAGTAGGTATACAGCATCTGCTGATACCAGTCCCCATTTGGGTCTTTACAATAATCAAATATTTGCTACAGTGTGTCACTGGTATGTCCCTTATGGTGGGTTTTGAATGGATATGTCAAGGTAAGATTGCATAAAGACATGGATTTTATATAAACATTGTATCACCTGGACACTACCCTGCATTTAAAGAATCTCCATGGACCCAATTAAGTCAACTTTATAAGATGAAAAGGGAAGATCTAAGGCAGAAATATTTGATACGTAGCCAGCATGAATATCGCTATGTCTTGACTACAGAAGTAATCCTATCAAACTCAATAGTTTTATCATGTCTGTCCATGTACAGGGCTGATGCTCTTAACAAGAAGCTACTAGGAAACTATTCCTTATGCTTTGTCCTAGTCAAAAAGAATAATCTCTATCTTCTTATCCAGGATACTTGAGATAAATAATAACAAGAGAAGCTGCAGTTTTAATAGAACTGTAACATTCTGATTATAGATAATCATAAAGCAAGGAGCCAGAAAACTAGCTACATAATGAACTTTCACTAGCTCTAATATCACTTGTCACTTTTTTTTTCTTTTTTYTTTTCTTTTTTTTTCCCCAGTGCAAGAACATGCTTTAATTCCTATTAATCCACAACACTGTAGGCATTCTGAGAGAGGAGGAATGAAGTGCATCTCCTTGCTTTTACAGACAATACTTAGGCTATGTATTTGAAGTTCTCTAATGAAAGTAGTTAATAAGGTTAATAAAAAAGGAGAGAATGACATCCTTTTCCAGTGAATCATTCAGAGACAGAGGCTAATAAAAGTGCTCTAAATTTTTCTCTGGAAAAGCTTGTTTTTTTCCATTGAATAAGTAAGAAAGCAAGGAGTGCCCTCTAGAAGGCACCCAGTGCCAGTGCTACTGACTAGAGTTAGGCATTGTGACTGTGGCACAAACATTCATTTTAAAAATCACACTCTTCCTCATGCGATAAAGACAATTCTAATGGAAAATATAATCATACATTCCATAAAAGTATTCTGATTGGAATAGGGCTAAGTAGATCACGGTTATACACACCAAGCATTTAAACTTACTGCATCCTGACAAACCAAAAGAGAGGTTATGGCAATTTCAATATAAATATATCTAAAGGCGGGGAGGGGGGAAGAGGCAGGACTGATCTTCTGCAGAATATAAGGAATGCTAGGAATAAAAATATGTGAAAAACAAAGAAAGTAGGCATACAGACAGGAACCCATTGAAAGGATTGACTGTGCTACCAAAATATTAACAAACTAAAAGAAAAAAAAAAAGAAATATGATAATACTGTATAATAGAATGTTGTCTTTGTTTTGACATAAAGAAAATGGCAAATTAGTGTTACATGGATATGTAGATAGCCCGTGTAGGTTTGGTCCTGATCCTTCATTCATCTAATGTGCGTCACAGAAAATAAATGATGCAAAAGAGCTGTAGTCTGCTATTACAAAAAGGAAGTATCTTTTGATGTTGCTTTTGTTGAAGGTTTTAGTCTAAAGGTTTGTGTAGGAATAATGCATGTGTAAGTCATCTGATAACTTTAGTGTTCATGACAGAAAGTTGTCATATAAATAACATTTTCATTACACACCTTCTTTGAAACCACTTAGCCATCATGGTGTAACAATTATTTAGTACTCCAAAAATAGCATGTGCACATTTCTAGGATTTCGTAGTTGGGACAAACATTTTATGTTTATTGGCTTAGGAAATCCCAAATTAACTGCAGATTCATTTCTCACTTTTCTCATTTTGAAGTGAACTCTAATGTTAGCCTCAGTTGATGTAGTAAGGAAGCAGCGGTACAGTCTGAAGAAATGGCGCCAATATTCATAAGGCAGTTAATGGTTCATGTCAATGGGTTTCACAGTTATCATATTGTTTGATGATCTACTGAATGACTTCCAAGTGTAAAACTTCAAAGACCAATAATAAAATTGTTTAGTTTTTAAACTACTGGTTTTTGATAAAAAAAAAAAGTATGACCTATTTAACAAATAGAATCATAGAATCATAGAATCATAGAATCATTAAGGTTGGAAAAGACCTCTAAGATCATCAAGTCCAACCRTCAACCCAACACCACCATGCCCACTAAACCATGTCCCTAAGCGCCTCATCTACAYGTCTTTTAAATACTTCCAGGGATGGGGACTCCACCACTTCCCTGGGCAGCCTCTTCCAATGCTTAACCACTCTTTCACTAAAGACATTTTTCCTAATGTCCAATCTAAACCTCCCCTGGCGCAACTTGAGGCCATTTCCTCTCGTCCTATCGCTAGTTGCTTGGCAGAAGAGACCAACACCCACCTCGCTGCAACCTCCTTTCAGGTAGTTGTAGAGCACAAGAAGGTCTCCCCTGAGCCTCCTCTTCTCCAGACTAAACAGTCCCAGTTCCCTCAGCTGCTCCTCGTAAGACTTGCTCTCCAGACCCTTCGCCAGCTTCGTTGCCCTCCTCTGGACACGCTCCAGCACCTCAATGTCCTTCTTGTAGTGAGGGGCCCAAAACTGAACACAGTATTCAAGGTGGGGCCTCACCAGTGCCGAGTACAGGGGGACAATCACTTCCCTACTCCTGCTGGCCACACTATTTCTGATACAGTTTAGTTAGTTTAATCCTTGCCAAATATTTTCCTCCTTTCATTTGCCCTAGCAAAAAAAGAAATATAAAAGACAAAAAATTTAGAATTAGTGACATATAATGGCAATAAGTAGTAGCTTATGATTCAAGTCCTTCTCTCCATTATGCCAATGCAGCCCTCTTAATTTTAATGGCATTAAAATGGTGAAAGTGAAGGCATAGAAGGAATGAAGGTGAATGGTGAAGTGGTGAAGGAACGGAAGATCTACTCACTGACATCTACCATGATCTAGGGTCCTAGCTA
This sequence comes from Phoebastria nigripes, assembly GCA_035582835.1. Classification (NCBI taxonomy): domain Eukaryota; kingdom Metazoa; phylum Chordata; class Aves; order Procellariiformes; family Diomedeidae; genus Phoebastria; species Phoebastria nigripes. The sequence continues at coordinate 142,968 of JAYKAV010000180.1, forward strand.
CTGTAGGGTGCTGTTTAGAGTTACTGAGTATGGTCATCCCGTTCAGAGATTTTACGAAAATCATATAATGAAATCATAGTTTTGCTGACTTTCTGTAAATCCATTGATATTATAGAAAGCCTAGACAAATAAGTTCCAGAGGTAGGATTAATCTGATTAAGCGTGGACATCTTTAATATATATGTATGTATGTCACTCTATGTTCTCTCTGTCACTAATGGAAAGGTCATGTCTGCAATTTTCTCAGCATAAAATAGATACTTGTCTAACAACAAATCAGAAAAATTGCAAACAAAATATATTTATTTTTCTGCATTGACTACAGTGGAGGTCAAAGGTGGTTAGCTTAGGTATAAAATCACTGTAGATGTCTAAAGTGGAATGGCATCCCACTCTTAACTACCTTCAATATGTGTGAATCCAGATCTGTATTACTCTGTCTATGCACGTGCACATCTTAATTTTGTTATGCCACAATTGCTGACAAAATTTCATAGTTCAAACTGCCCACCTGGCTTACATTAGAAATTTTGTTTTAAATTACATTTAAAAGTTTCTACTAAAATCTTTCACATTAGCTATTAATTAAAATCCTTCGTGTCTTCCTCTCTTGCTTTTTTCAACCCCAAATGTTAAAACTAATTTTTTTTTTGAAGAACAGTGAGAAATTTCAGACAGATTTTGTCTTTCAGTTATGATCATGTACAGAGTTAAATATGATAATGAATCCAGACTCTTATTATTTTGACTTCAGAATCTACAAGTTGCTGTGGGCACTTGCATTTCTGTAATAAAAAGTTAGCTCCACTGAGGACAGGGACAGAGAAAAGCATATGGATAAAAGGGAAGTGGCACACAATTTTCATTTTGGACTTAATAAGGTACTGCTTAAAGTTTTTTAAACTTTCTTTGCTACAAAACAGTAAAAAAACCCTAAAACATGGCAACTTAAAAAAAAAAAAAAAGGAAACTGATGGTGGCTTTCTTCTAGAAATAAAGCACAGATGAGAATAGACTTTGCTGTCACCATACACACTTAACACAGTTTGTCTTCTGGAATTTTTGTTAAAGACAAGAAGTCATTAACCACATTAATATTCAATGCTGCTCTATCACAGGGCAGATGTTTATATGCATGCTTCATTGCATTGTGAACAATGTGACAAATGCAATTGCTTTTCATGATGTGGAAATGCTTGCTATGCAGAAATCTAAATACACAACGTTTCCCAAAATTTTGCAAGAACAGTCTGCTTCATAGGTGGTAACATTTGTKAACTTAATTTCCCTACATTCCATGACTGTTCCATTTTCTACACACAGCTACAACTATTTCACTATTTCAGCCTAAGATCCTTTTATTTTCTGTTGAGAATTAATTCACTTGAAAAGTAAATGTCTAGGTCTTAAAATTATTCTTACATGTTTGCTTACTCAAAAATGAAAAAGTTTTGCTTTGTACTATAGTTTTCTTTTATTAGATCAGGTTAATATTTTTCTTAGTAAGTGTAGAGAAGTAGCTACAATTAATCTTACTGTAAAGCAGACTTATAAAACATGTCAGATGAATGCTTATAGCCTAAAAGTGTCTTTTTTCCCCTTTGACTAGAAAGGATTCAAGAACAACTATATATGAAGTAGATGTGTAGATGTGTGTAGATGTGGATGTGCAATCTCCTGCTTTTAAGTCTTACCATATTACTAAGCATGTGGAAGAAGAAAGCAAGGGGGAAAAAAAAAAAAAGAAAATATGAAAATATGAAATATATAATGGGATATATATAGAAAGCCTACTGTCCTTGATCTTTCATCTGAGACGAAGAATGAGCTCAAAGACACTAATGAAATTAGTGTTCAGTTATGCTCTGAGAACACACGGAAGACGGAAGTAAAGATTTATATCCTCACAGGTAAGATTTACCTTTACAATAAAATCTTCAGCCTATAATACTCAATCAAAATGGAAACTCCCTTGGAAGGCAAGAGTTAGGTACTAATCTGCCAAATCAACGCAGCATGAACTGTACTTCAAGTACAACAATGCCACTTATTTTCCTGCAGAATCTCAAAAACACTCACAAAGCCATCTCTGCAGGGAACTGTATTTCATTTTTCTGTGAGCTGACAAGGTGTATCCAGACAAGATACTCTCTTATAAGTAATGTGGGAAGTTGATAAATATGTGAATACGAAAGGAGTAACATGCTGATTTGCACATGCTCAGCTAAGATATAAAAATACCCACTACATGAACAATACCTACTATGTGAACAATATTTGACTTATACATGAGGCTTGGTGCATTTCTGAATTAGAGTGGAATACAGATATGCATTTTGGAAGGTTGATCACTACAATTCTACAGTACAAAGGCTCTTGAATTCTTGGACAATATTTCCCTCTGGTAAAAATGCAACTGCTGAAGATGGTAATTAGGGCAAGGACCTACAACATGAGGCAGAACACTAAGTAAAGAAATGGATTTCAATTCCAGAGACAAAATTAAGATAAAATATGTACACAGATCTCAGAGATAGGAAATGCTTTTGGTTTTTTATAACACGAATGATCCTAAGGAAATACAGATACTTTGAGAAATGCTCAACTTTCTGAGCTCRTTCTGAGAAAACTGGAAGTTACTAGCTGCTGACCCCTGTAGAAAATGTGATCATTACCTATAATCAGTTTTCAATTTCTGTATTATTCAATTGAATTATGTAATGCCTGTTATGAAAGAAAATTTATAAAGAAGGGTTTAAAAGTTCTTTGCGTATCTTCTTCATTTTCAGTGTAAAACAAATCAATTGATGGGATATATTCTCAAAGGACGTTTTGATCTTTTATGTAACATAGCCTCCTGACATTTCATATAAAACACCTGTACATGTGATAGGCCTGGTTAAAAAAAAAAAAAATGTTTTAAATACTGAGCCTGAATCCATTTGGATAGAATTTTTAATTGATACAGTGAAAAAAGCCAATCAAATCAATGATATGAAAAGACAGTTTCAAAGTCCTAGACATCTTATGTTGAAATGTTTTTTTAAAAAAATAATTGGAAAAGGATGGTGCAGATCCCTGAGGTAGGACAGGAAATCATGACAGATATTTTTATGAAAGTGTCAACACTTTTCCAGAGCACATATTTAATAAGCTTGATTTTACAGCTGAAAAGATAATGAACAAATAAATGGGGTTATAAAAGCAGTTCAGGGAACAGAACAATGAATCTTGATCTAGAGGAGGGGTGGCGAAGATGAAAAAAGCAAGGACTTTCATTAGAGCTAGATTTCAAAGCTATCGTTGACAATAGAATGCAAATTAGCTGCAGCTTAATGATATAAAGTGCTGGACTCTCCTACTTAGCCGTGTAGAAATCCTTTCCCCAGTATTCTGCATGAGTACTCAATCATTATTTCTTGGAGAACATACTGACAGAGAATAACATGAGAATTCTTCACCACTTACCTCCCCATTCAGAATCCACATGATGTGTTTTACCAATTTATAGTTGTCTAGTTATATATTTGGCTACTTTTTCCTACTATGAATGATGATTTAGATTATGGATTGTAAAAACACTATRGTCAGTGTTAGGAACTTCAGTCCCAAATCACTTGCAATTTGGTGGCCTGAATCCTTTTAAAAATCCAAACTGTAGTATTATAATGTATATAAAATAACACATCTTTTATAGTGGGCAAGATTCTAATTCTCATCTGAATCTTTTCACACTTCATAACTCCACTGATTTCAATAGAAATATTAATCTAGTGTAATTTGGAGAAAAACTACATTTCCTGCATCAGAACATTGTGTCATATTGAGTAAATCTACTTATATGAATAATAGTAGAGAAAATGCAAAATGTCAGAATCGCAGAGTAAAATTAGAGATTTTAATTCTAAATGAGTGGCAGTTGAAGATCTAGAAAAAAAGTAAAAGGAACATAAGGACCTTTGAAAAGGACAGAGTCAGGTATTGTGTCAGATATTTGGCATGATATTAAGGGATGTGATTGCAATTGGTCATAAATGGAATCCACTATCAGGTGGCAAAGTTTTCATGCTACACTTCTTTTACTAACCACTATCTCCTGATATCATTGCAAAAAGTGTAAAGTTGTGACCATGGCATAAGTGATCCTTTCAGTTCTGCCTGCTGTTGTCATTTTATTGAGCGATTGCAGTTACATTATAGTTTGCAGTCAAATTCTAGTGCCTTCATAGTAACATTGTAGCAATGGTATAGTAGCATATAGTAATTTCAACATACAGTTCTACACCAGATCAATGTTTACACTGGACTAGTCTTGATCAAATAAGTAGAAATGTTAAACAACTCTTCAAATTCTATCAGGCACCAGACCTTCAAGGGAAGATTCAAAACCATGAATATGGTCAGAATCTAAGTCTTTGGTAATTTAAAGCAGATCCATTATGAATGCAAAACTGGCAGAGTTTAAAATAGTGGTGTAATTTTTTTTTTCAATGCAGCTATATTTATTGGATATTTGAAGTTGGGGTACTCTAGCACCTAATTCTTAAACTGTAGAATTGGATTGAACAGAGACATGCCTACATAAGGGATTAAATGATAATTATGAGATACCTTAAAATGTTTTGTAATAGCAATCATAGTAGTGTGTGCTGTCACGTTTAGAAAGAAATGAAATAAAAAAAATAATATGCAGGTTCATACAAATATTTTTTGACAAGAGGTTCTCATTAATTTTGGAAGGACTTAATTTTCCAGTTGTCTGAACTTCAGGACTGCTGGATCTCCTTTGCTATTCTTCACTTTTCGCTTGATTATCATGTCCTTATAAAATTTATAATATGATATGACTTTCAGTTTCTCATGCAAAAGCAAACAGATTTCTGGCTTTCTGTTTGTAGTGAAAACATTTATTCTTATCTAGTTGGATATTGAGACCTGTGTGGTTTGGCAGAGGTATCCAGTTTGAATAGGTCTTATCAGATTTGACCAATCAGTTTCATTTYGTTAACAAGAGAAGGACAGAGAATCAGTCTGGTGAAAACAAAGAAGTCACATAAATTTAAAATGGAGTATACTAGAAGCAGTAACTTTCACATAATTACCRTAAAAATGAAAATAGCTTGTGTAAAAGCACTCCTAGTTCTGTTCTAAACTCTACTGCTATTCTGAACTACTGAAAAACCATGCAGAAACCTCTCCTTACTAGGTTTCCAGGCCTATTTTCTTACAGCACCTTGTGCTTGCATTCTGGCATTTCAAAGATGAATCTCATAGAAGGGTGTCAGTTTTCTAACGCAGATATCTTTCTGTCATGTAGAGTGGTACCTGCGAATTAAAGACATGTTTCAGTTGAATAAGAAATGGTAGTCAAGCTTTTAAAGGTTTTCTTTATAGTTCCTGTCCTATTGTATGCACACTAGATACACTGCTGGACAGTGGTGTCAAACACTGTAATAAGGCATCATCAGTTACTGTTGTGAGGTAACAGAAAGCACAGGCATAAATTATTGGTTAAGAAAGTTGCCTATTAACAGTTAAACAAGCTCCTGGTTGAAAATTGTTAGGAAAAGCATTCATCATTCTCTAACTGTGTCTGGGGGTTTGATTTACATATCATCACTTATTTGTAGTTCAAGAAATACATGATCTATTCTGAAGAAACTTTAGGAAAGATTTTGTAATTCTGAGGAAGTTGCTAAATATCGTTTTCTCTTATATGGCAAAATCAGTAATATGGGATTTATGCCACATGGTGATGTTGCATTACTTATAGAATGGTTGAGATATCTGAATTCTAAACCCAACCTTTCCTTAAGGTTACTTGCATCTTGCTTAAAAACCTATTTAYACAACTGGATTTCAAAAACTGTTTGTATTGATATAAAGCTTCTCAAGGAACCTTTAGATGTGGCTTCTGATTCATTCTTTTTGCTTGTACAGTTGAAAGAACTTTTTCTCGTGAGGAATCCTGGTCTCTAACACAGTAAATGACCTATTGCTGTAACATAAAGCATGGGTCAGACTGGTAAAAATTTGTTTAAAATACAAGTTTGGAAATTAGGTCTTAAACACATATTACTCATGACGAATTAAAAAGATTAAAAATGGTTTTAAAGAACAAATCCTTTAGTATAACACATTATCCTGTATGTTCACAATATTAACATCTACTTCATAGAGCTTCTGCATAAATCAGTGCATGGCTCAGAAATGAAGTCTTACTTGCAGTGACAGATACATAACAAAGCCGGACTTGTGGGAGGTGGCAAGCTGAATTAACTAGTTTTAGTTCTGTTTAGATATGTCTGATATAGATTCAGACCATATTTTTTAAACTCAGGTTATAAAGGTCTCTTTTACCACAAGGCTATTGTCTGTGTACTTACCAGCACAGGCAGTTCTGAAAAAGAAGAAAACCAGAGCCAATAACTACACAATCTCCATTATGACACTTTAATGACTATACACCTTATTAGAATCTGTGAAGTCACTGATGCAATAGAAAATATGTTGTTATGATGCAATTTACTGCAATGGAGAAACAGCTGAGCAACCTCTGGAAAAAAACAGTAATGGGTAACAAGCTAAGTTAGTATAGCTCTTTTCTTTGTCTAATGTTTACATTGGTTTTGATACAGTTACCCTATTATTCTAGGCATCTATGGTGATTCCTGCTCTTGTACCTGATAAAACTTATTCAGCACTCCACAAATACCATCGGATTACACTGCATGATGGCAGGTGACATGTTCCAAGAGAAGAATAATGCATTAAAATTGTAATTTTGTATATATTTGCTATTAATAGCATTGCCACTATGATCAGAGGTCTTTCTGTCACTAACAGCTTCAACTAAGTTAGAAACTTTTGGCTCTGTGATGTCGTTAAGGATTCAGGAATGAGTTCCTGTCAGTCTTTTGCACTTTGCGGTTCACACCTGTACTAGGGTAGCAGGCAAAGGGCTTGGCTGCTGAAAAGATCCTGGCCTGAGGTGAAGCATATTAACAGGACATGGGAAACTGCAGAACAGGACGTGAGTAATTGCTGAACAGGGCATGAGAAATTCCTGGATGTGACAGCCAACATGGAGAACAAACTTACAGGTAGCTCCATGAACAATTTCTGGTTCTCACAGTTGGTTAAGGGCAAGGTATGCGAGAGACAAATGAACCTCACAAATAATTGGAGGGGAACACAGGGGAGCACTGGAGGAGCAGAGTCTTGCAAGGCTAGGTAAACTATCAGTAAAACCTGTAAGGCTGAGATTCCCCAGGCAGCCACATTAGAAACAGCGAATTTGGGTGTGGCTGTAGCAAAACTGGTACAAATGAGGAAAAAGTCATTAGGGGCATTCTGTTTATTGAGGAGGATATTAGGGCAGAGAAAGGGGGGCATGAGGGGAGTGAAAAGAATCATCAGGAAATGGGAAAAAGAATAATAAAGTATTAAAATGATGTAACCAGGGCTCAATGGGGATACCTGCTGGGTAGCTCTGTGCTTGATCAACATACTTGGAGCAGAACTTTAAATCAGTCAGTTCTGACCATACCATAAGAGTCAAATCTCCCTCTGTGGTCAGAAGGACTGGGATGGAGGTGCACGTTGCTTGCCTTTTCTGGTGAGGGAACATCCCACAGACAGAGCAAGCATCCTGCTATTGTTACACTGACACTGGTGTCTGTTCCTGGTCTAGTGGCATCGGCATGAGGTACAGAGGTTCAGAGGTACCAGACAGAAGTAAAACAGAGGTAACCAGTCAGAAGTTTTTATGACCAGTATCACTGGTTGTGGCTGGGGACTTGTTCTCTTTGCAGCTATGGACTTGTTATGAAGTTTTCACACCCAGGATATTTTCTAGTACTCAGTTTCCATATCATAGAAGCTGTTGGAAGGAAAACAATAATGTTTAAATGACATGGGAAAGAACCAATTGAAACCAGAAAGAAGAAAATTAAAAGAGGCTTATTTTACTGGGTTTTCACAGATGTAGCTCCTCATGTAGGAGGGTCTTGGGAGTACCTGGAATTTGAAGACTTCATTGAATCACCACATATCTGAGGTCAGTCAAGAGCAGAAATATCTTTTGTGCACAGCTTATTACAGGTCAAGGTGTTAACATCCATTGGATATAGTCTAGTTCTACAGTTGTAAGAAAAAATGGATTTTGAAACCGTATATGAAGAAATACGATGTTAAGGTCAATAAATCAGAAGCAGATAACTTTGTAAAGGAAAGTCAGGAAGTTCAGTTAAAGTTACAGCAGATTATATAAATCACATAATTAATTTCTTCACTAGTTTTCTCATCATGATGTATCTCATCAGTTTCCCATTTTAAAGGTCACATAAGTCTTGAAATGTTTCCAGTTCTAATGAGTTTTACTCTATGTATTAATGTGAACCTTTGCTGTCCATATTTTTGTAGTATCTACAACTTATACTTTGAATCAGACAGTGGAAGGCAGGCACATCAGCCACACAAGCTTATTCTTAAGGCATTCATAAACAAATACCTTCTGATCATTGTAAGCATAAGTTATGATGTCAGAAAAAAATGGTCCAGACTTTGTCTATGCTAGCAATATTTTGTCACAGTAGGTATGTATAATTTGGCATCAGCAGTTGATGCTCATGCCCCACATCTACACCATGTGCAGTTCAGGGGGTTTATTTCAGAGTCATTTTAGTCTGGTGCTCTGGCCTGAATTTCCCCTCTGTGAATGTTGTTCAGAGCTGTTCAGTTCCTTTTCCACTGGGCACTGGACTGAACTTGGTGAATACCTAGGGTGGAGCTTCTGGTTTAGTTTTCTCCAAATGGAGTCTAGTTCACACACATAAAATGTGCTCTGTGAGCTGGACCAGTAAGCTGTAACTGAGGATGGCAGGAGGATTCATGTCAAAACCACACTACTGCTCCAAACCAAAATGATACAGACCCACAGATCATAGAATAAATGATACAACATTCCAACATGCTTTTTCTGGGCATATATGATCCCTCAAGAAAATGTTAAAAGTATAAGGGTAGATGTGAAAAGTATTGTCATTATTTATGAACACTTCATCAATAAAAGTATCTCAAGCTTCTAGGTTGTGCTTTTGGGTGGGGTTTTTTGTTTGGTTTTGGTTAGGTTTTTGTTTGGTTTTTTGCTTTTTTTCCCTAAAGATTTACAAGATTTTGTATTCTTCATTTTAATCTTATTTGTACAATGTTGCCTCAACACAGGGGTAATGTATATGATTTTTCTTACAAAGTTTTTTCGTAATTAGAGAAAAGAGATTATTTAAATTAGGAAATTACCAGATACTACTGCACGAAAAAAACAGACAACCCCCTCCTCCCATAGAGATCGAGTTATACCATTTAAATGCAGCAAGAAACATAGTAATGTTATGATTACAACATTTAATATCAAACATTATACTGGCAAGCAGCTAGTGTTTCTTCTGTGTTGCTGTCATTCTCTTTGACTGGTGTTTGTTGACATTTCAATAACAAGTCCTATTAGATAAATTTGTTGTATTATATGCTAATTCATTAATTGCTTTATAAACCAATTTATAATGCCACTTAGTATGTATTTATCTCATGAACACACCAAGCTTATAACCTGTGGGTTAAATCTTGTGGCACTAGTTCAAATCTGCAGTAATACCATCTATTAAAATATTAAAATTAGATTATAATTAAAAGCTGACAAAAATTCGTTTTCCTTTTCCTGGATTAAAAACATGAAAAGCACTGGGTGAGTGCCTCCGGGCTTATGACTGAGAGTTCCTCCATGCCATTGTACAAGTGACCTAACAAAGAGATTAGATTCATGCTTCTTCTACAGTCTTTCTAGTCTTATAGTCTTAGATGTTTGACTCTATAATTAGAGGATTTCAAAAGAGAATGTGAAAAGTATTTCCTGCTGTAGTACCCTGGTTGTTCTGTAGCCATGCAATTCAAGGGTACTTTGTGGAAATATATATGGGTTAATGTGGTCCTTGGTTGAATATATCTCTGAACAAATTCCAAGTAAGTTCTTAATCAATGACAGTTTTGCATTTACATCAATGAAAGCCTTTTCTGTTCTTCCAGGACATAATAGGGCATTAGTTCTTTGAACTGATTGCTGTTGGTTTTAAAAAGTAACCTCAGCATAGTAAGGTTTACCTGAAATTAAGCCTCATACAAGGCAAGTTGATCATGTTCGATTAATTTGTGTTCGTTTCTTAGGGTACAATATTTTTAACAATTTTTTTACCTAAGCCTTTCTAAGTTTTAATAACAAACCATTAAAAAAAAAAAATACATAAATAAATAAAATCTCATAGTCCTTAGAGAACAAGTGCACATTCAAGAAGTTATTGGCAATCAAAAGTTGTTTTCCCATACTAAASACTTTATGCTTTTGTCCTCCGCAGGTTTGTGTATCTAAGAACCCATTTAAAATTAGCCAAGAGTCATATATTTTTCTTCATTGTAATAACAAAAGCTGTTTTTACACAACTACTGCAACAGAGTCATCCATTCTACAATCATCTGCTACAGAAACTGTTACATCAAAGTACTGATGGAACTTTTTTCTTCCAGTATCCTTGGCAATTTTCTATCATTTGCCATCAAGTCTTTTCCTCATATTTAGTCAACTGTTTAGTACATCTGACTAGATCTAGTCTTCATTCTCTGATTCCTCCCTGTGCACTCCTTTCTTCTCTTACTTATTCTCCTGTCTGCGTATTTTTCTTGGGTATGGTCATTAACTACAAAGTCATTGGCTCTATTTGTTCCTTTGCTGCCACACGTATTCTTAAAAAACATTGTATCCTCCTTACTTAGTGGTTCAAACAGTTTACCCTGAAGCATTTTTATCAACACAATTAATTGACGTTTTAAAGTTACTTGAAATATCTTCTTTGAAGGTTAATTCATTTAAAAATCACATTAAAAATGAACAAAAGTTTCACACATTTATTTTCTGAGTAAATGAACAGCTATTCCGCAAATTTTCCGTTCTCTCTAAAAAAATGCTAATATTATGTTTTGTTAAAAGGTTTGGGTTTATTTCTCCAATTTCCCTTCATTATCCTATCTTACAGTTCAATTTCAACTGTGGAAAATAGGAAAGAAAAAACCAGAAAGAAGAACAGGAAATGAAGGAGGGCATAATAATTGAACAAAATGTAATACTATTATACTTCTTATTTCAGTTTGAAGTTTCAGTGTCAAAAATAAATACTTATGCGAGGTAAATTTGTCAATTTTGAACAGCTTCATCATGCACTTCAAGTAGGACCACTTTTTACATTCTCTTTTTTATTTATAGCCAAAACTATGAAATCAGAAAAGGCAGGTATCTCACTTTAAACACATCTGTTTGTAGCGAAGTTATGATTTATTATCAGTTTGCTAAGTATTATCCTGATTATAGGAAAGACACTTTGAAGAAAAGCAATGAATATCATAGTAAAACCAGTAGTAGTGTACAAGAACAATGAACGAGGAAGGAAAGCAACAAACAGAGGTTTTCATTCTTCTCGAGATGAGAATGGGAGTATGACAAGCCCCTGTGCAAGCAGACAGGAAAAGCATGCAAAGGAGAATGGCATCAACCTCTCAGCTGGAACTGCTAAAAAGATGTCTTGGAGTGATACAGCATGACTGCAGCACTTCAACTACCTATTTGTACTGCCTAAAAGAAAACAGAAAGCTAAAGAAACTGTCTCTTCCCCACAACTGACCTTCAAACCATGCAGCTTGACCAGACTGTATTCAAAACAAGATTACTAGCTTGGGTGTGTCAGAAATCTGGTTTTGCAAGAGAGGCTTTGTAACAAGTCTGTGGTTAACTAAAAGACTTACTCTTAAAGAATAGACTCAAAGACCTATTTTTCTGTTCTGACTTATTATTAAAACCAGCCTTAACCGGTAACCTTAGTAATTGTGATTCCTGGCCTTTTTTTCAAATCTTTTTCAAAGACTTTGGGTCTGCTTTCTCCTAGGTATGTGTAAAAATTTTTTGACTGTTCAAGCTAAAGCCTTTTTCATCAGGCTTTCACATGGGGAAAGTTTCATTTTGGAAGACACATGTTATTTCTGCTTCCTCAGGCTGAGAAACAGATTGGCTCAACAGAAACCCATTCCATGTTACTGAAGAGCCCTCAGTGTGGAGGTAAATATCTCAAACAAAATAAAAATATGACTGATTCTGGCCTTGATATCCATTTCTGATAGTCAGTAGCCTTATACACTAAGGTTGTAGAAGGTGTTCTGGACTTGTTTAATACCTGTAGAGATGTTTTACTTTGGAAAAGACATATTTTTCAAAAAAAAAAAACAAAAAACCCGAAAACAACAACAACAACAACAACAAAACCAAAAAACAAACTAATTCCTTTCAAACTTTTAAATGTGATTTTTTTCCCCCCAAATGATGAACTACAGTCAAACCTATCAACCTCTGGCAAACTTTTAACTGCTTTTCATAATTCAGTAACTATTTAGGAAATGTTAACACAGGATAATGAAGTGACCATAATAGTAATGTAGAAAAATTAGTAATTTCTGAATCCTGATTTGTTTTAGACATCAGCTAACACTTAAGCAGTTTTCCCAAACCACAATTCTGGAGATAGGTAAGCAGCGTGCTTAGGAAACTTCAGTGTGCTAGATGAATTTCAAAATGAAGATTATTACATTATTTGGTTGCTTCAGCTTGGGCAAAAGCTCTACAGAAAACTGTAGTTTGATGACAAATTCTGCTAACCTGCATTTTATGCACCTAAGTCCTCCGATTAATTTAACACCTAATCTAACAAATATCTAGCATGGATTTATTCACTAACTGACAGTATCAAAAGGAACAAATTATTCAGCTGAAGCAAATGTTGATTTGTGTAAAATTGATTACCATGTGTCAGGTAAAGGTGTATCCGTATATGATGGACATGCAACATGTATAATTTATCATTCAGTTTTTACTGAATAAAAAATACTTATTTTCTAATGAAAACAAAGTTTCAAAGAAATACAGGTTGCTACACATTTCAGGTAATATAGACAGGAATTCCTGCAGGGATTTTTGAAATAGGATCTGAGAAGCTGCTGGGCATTTAAAGGGACCACACTTCCAATGTTAAATGAGAATTAAAGAAATATCATATTAATTTATATTTGATGTCAGCTATATTTCATGCCTGAAACAGGGGACTTCTTTTTTTTTCATTGGTTCCAGTGAAATACATCTCTCCAATGATTTGTATCTCTAAAATACAGGCTTTTATTTCCAAATACTTGGCAATGAGGTTTTGTTGCCATAAATATGCATGCAAGAACACTACTATGATTATGATTTTATTAGGAGATAATATTAATATTGGATGAGCAATGTAGGTTAGGTGTGGCAGCAATGACATTTATATAAGAATGAGCTTTATTTCTGAAATGAGGGCTTTTTTTCTTTTTCCCCTCAAGTAAATGCTCCATGGTTATACTTTAGCCTTAGGAGTAGTATTTAAAATTTTGAGTCAAAGTTAACCTAAAATTACATACAAAGTGAGACTGATAAATGCCATGAGTATCACCTGACATGACTTGTTATGTGCCCAACACCTTTGATTAATAAGCTTGTTGAATTTGAATATATCCAATATAGCTGTCAAATATGCTGCTATACATCATTTTACATCCAGAAAAAGGAATGTATAGCATGGGGTAACCAAATGAAATGTTAGAATGACAGTGTTAACAACAACAAATCTGTATAGAGACAACATAAATATAGTGACCACTGTTTGGAGATGATGCCTGCAAAACTGACAATGTCTTCTACTAGTTGCAATCTAACACTACCCCAAAGTCTGTTATAAATGAGAAGTTACTAATTTTCCACACGTGAGTCTTCCAGTTATGATGGCAAAATAGAACTGAGGTCACTACATTAAAAATAGGCATATCTGCTGGAAAATAATACCTTTAAATACATACCCTGATAGCCCTTTGAATCTATGCTCTTCGGAACCCCTTGCAGAGTACATACATGGCTTCACAACCAATATATATCAGTCCATAACACCTTTCAAACACTGAGCATGCTGCCTTTTGTAGGCTGATTCTCTTCTGCAATGTTTGCATGGGGGTTCTAAGTGTCTGGGTGTGTCAGGTGCCTAAAATGTCAAAAGGTTAGAAGTACAAAGGGCTCAATAATAAAAGTCTTCCTTACGTCGATGAGCACTTTTCTCAAAATCAGTCTCATTAAATGCACTAAAATTTTTTTGTTAATGGTTCAGGATACCGATAGGAAGCAGAAGTGGTGTTCATACTACAGAACATGCACTAGAACATGCGACATCCCTGAGGAAACCCTTTAGATTCTGCACAAAATGAAGGAAGCCTGGTGGACCGTGCATTGCTTCCCACTTGAAGAACTCACCTCCCTATCAACTACCATGTGCAGGGTAGCAGCTATTGCTAGTTTGGGTAGCTTTACTGCAAACTTGAAATGCAAGCTGAAAATCTTGCCTTCCAGTCTGAGGGAAAAATAAAGTATTCCTTGTTCTCTGCTATAGTCCATACTTAGAATATGTCCTACAGGTGAAACTTAAATATAAGAACTAGTGGGGTGGATCATGAAGAAATAAAGGATACATACATCATATTTCCATATATAAAGGGAGCCATTTTCCAGAGATGGCTTAAAGGACAACCAATATAAGGCTGAAGGTTATATAACATCTAGACAGAATTTTTGGATGGAACATGGCCATCTATATGAAAAGGCTTGAGACCACAGGCTTCTGTCTTTTGCATTTCTATTTTTATTGTCTCCAGAGAGATCCAAGAATTCACATTTTCTGGAAATAAGTAGAATTAAAATAAATAGAATGGTGTCACTGAAACACTTGAGGCAAATGCATGTTTTTCTTCTAACAAAAAGGGCTTTTAAAACTATCTCCTCTGGTGAAAAAGGTAATGTGAGAAGTCCAGCATTACGCATTTTCTGTTCTGTCTCAAACCATGCCAGGGATCAGCTTTGAATGATCAACCTACTAATGTTTTTGAATTAGTTTGAAATATATTTTGCTTTTGATTGTGTTGGATTTACTTTCACTTTTTTTTTTAATCTTTCACAGGCAACTTTATGAACTCTTGAAAAATATGGCAGAGACCCAACCTTACGAGCAATGTGCTTTTACATATAAACAATAGACAGCACATTACTTTCTTACTGATTGTATGGGTGGGTTTGCACTTTGTGTAAAATAACCTACTAAATTATATACATTTAAATGGGAGCCAGACAAATATTGCAAATCTATTCAAAATTATGATGAGTCTTACCATAACCTTACCAGATTAAAAAAAAAAAAACAAAAACAACTGATGTCCAACATTTTAATTCAAATGAGATTTTTAGATAAAATGTTTCTTCCCCCCCCCCCCCCATATTTTTGCAATATGTTCTGTTACTTCCAGATTGTTAGTTTCTTAGTTTCTCTCTTTATGTTTTAGTTCAGGCTGGGGGCAGGGGGCAGTGCGGCAGAACACTGACAGAGATAAATTTCCAGGGATTAACTTTCTGAGAAAGGAACAGAAAAATTATTGAAAGAAACAGCAGTTACTAGTAAGAAAGTAATGATACAGGCTTGAAACTTTGGAAGATCCAAAAAATGTTAAGACTGAAATAGTAAAGCTATATTCCATCTAACACAACATAAAGTCATTAGTGAGTTGCGTATTTCTTGCTCTCATTACCAAACATACCCAGAGGAAAAAATGAGCGTTTGCACTGCAGCCATCTCCAGCTGCCTCAAAGTTCCCTTTTCTAAGTCAGACTACTTATTTTTGTTCTGTTTAAAAGAGACCTAGTTTACATAGGTGCAAAAATTAATAGTGATATATTACTAGGAAACATTTATTTAATTATAGTTAACCACACTACATTAGTTGTAACAAGCACTGAACACTTATCTGACAGGTTTTAGTTCAGACTGATAGCCCTTTGATTACAGTATTGTATTGACCAAGAGAAATAAAATTTTTAGTAATTTCATAGGGGTTTCTTTATTTTTTATTATTATTTATTATTGTTATTATTATTTTAACAAAACCCCAGCTTGTTTGGAGATGGGAAGTGGAAATGCTCTACCTGTTCCCTCTAAGTTGGGATGATGAAAAATACTGAAGACATCTTCAGAGGTAAACAGTTTTAGAACACAAATCTATTAAAATACAAAACGTTTTACATAAAGAAAACTCAGAATTTCTGTGTCAGATGGATTATATTGGAGAAGTTTGAAACTATATTTCTCCCTTACATTTTCTTTCTGTATTTTTTCTTGGTGGAACTCTAGTTTTGTTTCCTATTCCAGCAACTTGTATTCTCTGCATAGTCTCTTCTAAGTCCCTAGGAAAGCATTTTTCTCTCTACCCTTTCTTAGGCTTGGCTATAAATCTGCTCCCTGCTGCAAGTAAGTTCGCTTGTCTTCTCAAGAATCTCCCAATTTTTCTCTACATTGTAAGAATCTTTTCTTTTGGTCATAGCAAAGTTAGGCAAATAAACTTAGAAAATAAAAATTATATGTAGGGTAAAATCTAGTACTATATGAACTAAAGGAGAAGGGTGGGTTTGTCAATCCTACTTTCTTTTCAGCAACACTCTCAAATACAAGACAGAATTTTCATAAGTGCCAAAAATGTAGTGAAGAGTATCAATAGGTATTTTTTTAAACAGTCAAAAATCTCAGCCAGTCCCACAATGCTGTTTTGGAAAGTGGCTTTTCAACCTGTATTCTATTTCAGAGGTAAAAGGAGTGAGGAAGTTCTCTTTTTAATACAGAGCAAGAAGATAACTGTGGTTCCAACACGTGATTTAGCATGATTTTTGATATCTCATTGCCTCCATATTCTGAGTCATCTCCCTCACATCTCCCTACGATCAGCATGAGAAGTACTCACTATGCTGAAAATGCCACATATAGTTAGTGATAAAAAGCATTTATTTAAAAGAAAAAATGATGAAATAAGGTGAAATTCAGTTACACTATGTAATGAGTTCCCTTTGAAACAGAATGAGACAACAGTCCCTCCCAAACCTACCTTACTCCCTTTTGGCGAACTTTGCAAAAAATGTGCAGAAAGCTGCTTTTGCTTATAGATAAATTTGTAAAACTATGTTCAGTTGTAGTGATTTCTTTTGTTAGCAAAAATAGTTGATAGCTTTACCTTGGGGTACAATTTCTTTTTTTCCTCAGACTCAATTTATTACCTCATCTGTTGAGCTATGTCCAGGGGCTTCTCTTATAATTTTCTTGTATTATTCATGCATGAGCCTAAGTTGAATTTTAATGTTTATACACTATATGAAGAACATGTGTCTCTGTCTTCCAAACTTGAAGTGCAGAACACAACATGAAGCAAGGATCAGCGATGAAGGACAAAGAACATACTGATGCAGGAAACTAATTATTATAGAATTAATTCCTTTAGTGTAAAAACTACCTGGATACTTGTTTATGGTACTCATACACAAATATTTCTACTGAAATCACTAGAGCAAATTCTAAAAAGAGGGATATTGCAAGAGCCAGAATTTGCCTAGATTTTATTTGAGTGAGAATTTTGGTGTCTGAGTTAGGACAGTTAACCAGACTGTCTCTTTCCCAACACTATCTAACCTTAAGGCATTTAAAATTATATCTTTCTGCTGAGACTTAAAGTTCCTTAAACATTTAATGCCAAGCTTCTGATCATGTTCAGAAGTATCTAGTTTGGGAGGATGGAAGGAAAGTGGTAACACACATGTCCCTCCTAAACTGCAAGACATCATACTTAGGTAGACAGATACCCTGCTAAGTTCTCAAAGGGGACCAGTCATGCTCAGAGTGAGACTAACAAAATTCAGATAAAATTAGATCATTACTAATGTCAAATCCTGGTTCTCTTTAGCCTATTGTTTTAACGGCTAGGGTATTCTGACTTCTTCACAGAAGTACAACATTTTTCTATGGTTCAGTGCAAAACCAATACTAAAAAGTTGAAGAGTTTTCCTTGCAAAATGGATTATTTTTTCTTTCCCCTGGGCCAGTCCTAAATCAGCATCTGACAGTAGATGAACATCATGATTTTTTCCAGGAACAAAACAGATAACTACATAGTAATCCTTCTGTGAAAATATAAATTTGGGAATGAAATGAGGAAATTGAGTTTTGAAGAACCTCTGTTTGAACCTTCTCTCCTTTGCATTAGTGAATCAATAGAGACCAGTCCCATTCATAGTTCTTTTTTTCTTTTACAAAAACTTCTAAAATTATTTTTACCAGCTTTGCAATTCGTCTTCAGGCTGAAATGCAACCACAATTAATTAGCTTGAATGAAAACTTAACTCCAGCTTGTAAAACATTATAAAGTTGTTCAAATGTTTCTATGCAAACTTATCAAATTATCTGTGACGTATTATCAATAAACTAGACTTTTAAAACAATAGCGAACCTAAGCATTTTTTTCTGAGTTAGAAATAGAAAAACATTTATGCTTCTTGCAGATATTATGATGACAGCTCTGCACTAAGACACAATTAAAGTTCTCTATTTTGAAAATATAATGTAAGTGGACTAGAACTGATGCTTCTAGAGCCAAATGTCTTATAATATTATAGAATTAGATGTTTCTTCCGTAGTTGAAAGACTAGACTAGCAAAGAAGTATTGTGGCTTTGATTTGTGGCTGAACATATTTATCTTGACATAAATTGCAATGGACTTCTGAGGGTTATTGGTAAAGATCAGAGTTTATACTGGTTTGATGCAGTTTGCCCTTTTTCTATTAGCTCCAGGAATACATGGATGAAGGATGTGGTACAGTAAGGAGAGTAGTTTTCTAACATTCTCTTCTCTTTTGAAATATATACCAGAAATTTTTTTTCTTTTTTTCTTTTTTTTTTTACTTCTTACACTTTTCACAGTTTGATAAGATTTATTACTCTCAATTTAAATTAATTTTATTTCCTGCACATCAATTAGAAAAAAAGGAAATTGTTAGGAAAACCAAAATTAGTGAGAGGATGTGAAAGGATGTTGTGGAAGCATTTGAGTTACATATTCCCATAATTGGTGAAATGCTACTGAGGTGGGKTTTTGTTTTGTTTTGCTTTATTGTTATGCCAATGTGACGGGAAAGATTGATAGTAAGTAAAGTAATGTTCTGTGGGAAAGGAAAAATCTGCCTCTGGAATGCCACTTAAGGAGGGAACTAAGAACGGTTTGGAGAATATGCATAAATGAGAAACTTCTAGTTCTGTTTAATGTCTAAGGTTTGCCAGAAACAAACAAACAAACAAACAAAAACAAAACAGTGGAAACAGTAAAAAACAGTGGTTTAGGTGATGTACAATTAGGTGCATCACAGAGGCTGTCTCCTGTCAAGGAGTAACAGTTATGAATCAAATCCTTGGGTGATAATACAGATTTACAGTAGGCAGGAAATCCCAATTATATTTCTGGAACAGAGAAATATGCTTCAAGAAATGGTGCCTTCCCCTAGCAATATCTGTTATTCTCAAGCTGCATGAGACAATGCATAAGAACATATTGACAACATTTCTTGTTTACTGGTTTCCAGTACCTAAGGATGTTCTGAGTCATGACTAATAACTGATATCTGTCGTGGTTTAATCCCAGCCAGCAACTAAGCACCACACAGCCGCTCGCTCACTCCCCCCAAGTCAGATGGGGGAGAGAATCAGAAGAGTAGAAGTGAGAAAACTCATGGGTTGAGATAAAGACAGTTTAATAGGTAAGGCAAAAGCCGCACACGCAAGCAAAGCAAAACAAGGAATTAATTCGCTACTTCCCATTGGCCGGCAGGTGTTCAGCCATCTCCAGGAAAGCAGGGCTCCATCACACGTAACAGTTACTTGGGAAGACAAAACGCCGTCACTCCAAACGTCCCCCCTTTCCTTCTTCTTCCCCCAGCTTTGTATGCTAAGCATGATGTCATATGGTATGGAATATCCCTTTGGTCAGTTTGGGGTCATCTGTGCCAGCTGTATTCCCCTCCCAACTTCTTGTGCACCCCCAGCCTCCTCGCTGGTGGGGTGGTGTGAGAAGCAGAAAAGGCCTTGACTCTGTGTAAGCACTGCTCAGCAATAACGAAAACATCTCTGTGTTATCAACACTGTTTTCAGCACAAATCCAAAACATAGCCCCATACTAGCTACTATGAAGAAAATTAACTCTACCCCAGCCAAAACCAGCACAATATCAAAGCTTGTTGATCTGTTCTTTGTGCATAATTTCCTTTTTAAACATATACATTTGCAAATTTTTCTGGCAAACGCAGATTAATTTTAAGTATTTTTCCAAAGCCTGGAATCTGAGTCCCTGAGCTGAGATACTTTGGTTCTCCCATAAATTACAATGCCGGATTTTAGTGTCTCTTGCCTTTAATTCTTCATACACACAGGCATGTTCTTTCCTCTGCTTCAAGACAATTCCTGCTAACATTTTTTTCCTCTACAACAGACAATAGATAATTCAATGCATCAGAAAAAATAAATATATAAATGACCACAGAAATTTTTTAAAACAACAAAGTGATATTTAACTAAAAGCATTCTAAGGAGTAATAGAAATTCAGACTATGTCAATGTTAGTATGACTAGTATGTGGACAAAGTAGCGTTAAGACTGAATTAGTCCTCAGAGTACATACAAATGATTCAGCATATCCTATTAGATATTGACTAGTCTAGATTTTAAAAATACCAGCCAACATGCACTACTAATGCCTTCAAAGCTCTGATTTTGAAAAAAATGTTAATGAACAGTATGTTCTGTCCAGTGCCATTATATATTATCAACTTCTTACAAAACAAAAATCTCTTCCATATAAACTTCGAGGCTAGTGTATGTTCCATCTGATTCTCAGCTTCTCTGTAATTAACATTGCTGTAATTGTTAATATAGACAACACCAAGAAAATTTGGTCATTTCCAGTTCATCCAGACACAGATTTTTAAAATAGTTTCTAAATATGGGAAGTGTCATAAGTTTATTTCTATTGTTTTTTCTTCTCTTCACGGACAAATTCATTTTACCATAATAAAGCTGTAAAATGAGATATGGTTGTGGTGACACATCTTTTTCAAAATATGTATAAAATACCAAATTATATGATTAAAAACTATGACATTTTGAAATATCACTTTAGGTCTTAGGAATGCTGTTTTTACAAAGTAGTAAAACTAAACTTTTATTTCACTCCCAATTTTAATTCAGTGATATTATGAAATTTTAGTTTGATCCTATACAGACAGATGCTTTTAGAATAGTTGTTTATTCATTTTCAGTATTGACTGTTCATAACCATATCATGTTTCAAACACTTTTATTAAGAAACCTAGTTTGTCTGAGTTTTGTGTTTTGAGGAAAAAATTAAAAAGCTCTGTCCAGATTTTATCGCTGAAAATTTTACACATTTTATTCTTTAATGTGGCATATAATACCCTTAGCATTCTCAAATTACAGCCAGAAAGGAAAATCTTAAAATTGGATTTTGCTTTTCTCCTTTCTTTTAAGTCAGATAAAAATATTGCTACTGGTTCATTTCAGCCTCAGAAGTGTTTTACCAACTAGTAATTGAATCACATTTCTAAATATTCAACAGTCATATGCATTTAATCCCCGGAGCTGCAATAATCTATGTGTAGGTAAATCCCCATAACATTTACTGGGATGTTTCAAAGACCATGTAGTCTGTGAGTTATAGGACAGGATTTTTAACAGCACTTGTTTTCTGCTTTTGATTTGCAAGAGATGCATAGGGAAGCCATATGATTAGTTGTCCTGGTTTTGGCTGGGATAGAGTTAATTTTCTTCCTAGTGCTGTGTTTTGGATTTAGTATGACAAGAATGTTGATAACACACTGATGTTTTTAGTTGTTGCTAAGTAGTCTGCTAGTCAAGGACTTTTCAGCTTCCCATGCTCTGCCAGGTGCCCAAGAAGCTGGGAGGGAGCATAGT
>JAYKAV010000181.1:4925-22970 GCA_035582835.1 Phoebastria nigripes
CTCGGGGGGACACGCGGAGTGGGCAGCGCAGCCTGCGGGGGGGAGGGTGCTGGTGAAGGGGTGCCATGGGGCCCGTGGGTGCAGGGTCCCTGGCTGTGGGTGCTGGCAGAGAGTCCCGAGGSGATGCGATGCTGTGAGGTCCAGGGGTGCGGGATCCAGGGAGCCGCGGGGTGCAGGGGCCGGGGGTGCGRGGTGCGGGCACGGGGCTGCCCCCGGGCGCTCGTTAGCCGCGGCCCCGCCCCCTCCTTAATGAGCCGCGGCCAAAGCCGCTCATTAGCGGCGGCCGGGGCCGGGTGCCCTTCCCGCGGAGGCGGGCGGGAGCGGGCCCGGAGCGCTGCCTGCCGGGGGGTACGGGCAGCGGTACCGGTACCGGCAGCGGGGCCCGAGGCCGGTCGGAGCCGCGGAGCCGGCGGCGGGATGGGGCAGCGGCGGGGCACGGCCGTGCTGCTCCTCGCCCTGGGTAAGGCTGCCCGGGCGGGGGTCGGGGTGGGGGTGCCCGGGCGGGGTGTTGGGGTGCCCGGGCTGGGGAGGGGCCGCTTCCCAGGTGGCATCTGGGGTGTCCCGGCGGGGGGCGATGCGGGGTCCCCGCCCTCCTCCCTGGGTCGGTGCCGTACGTCTCTCCCCGGTGGGTCCTGGCTGCCGGTGCTGAGCTGGCCGTGCCCCCCCGCCTGTCCCGGCCCTCCGCCCCGGGCCGGCGGTGCTGGTGCTGGTGCTGGGTGTGGGTGCGCAGCCAGGGCAGGCTGGGAGCGGGGCGCCCCGACTGCCCCCGCATGGGCTCCCTGCCCTGGCAGAGCAGCTCTTTTGGGCTCTCTGCAAAGGCAGGCAGGGCTGGGCATGGGCGAGGGACGGCGCAAGGTTCGTGTGTGTCCTGCGTGGAAAGGGGAGCTTGCCGTGGCCGGGTGGCACCAGCACTGTGGTGGCCCAGGGGTGCCCAGGTGACCCCAGGAGGGAGGTGGGCTCAGTCCCCAAAGGTCTGGGTGCTCACGCCAACCCCCTTGGTGGCTGGCAGGGCACCTGGCTGGGCTGCTGGCATTGGGCACCACCTGCACCAACGTTTACCAAGGCTTCTCGGACTGCGTCCTCAAGCTGGGGGAAAACATGGCCACGTACGAGGAGGTGGACGGCATTGAGCTGCAGGGGTTGCACCGAGTCTGTGGGTGAGTACGGCCCCACGCCAGGACCCCCTGTGCCAGGTGCTGCTGTCTGAACTCTTCTCCTCCTGTACTCCTGGATCCCGCTGGTGCATGCACACGTGCTCCCCACCTTGCTCCGATTTCAGACAGACCCGGCGAGCTGCCCCCATCGTCCGTCCGTCTGTCCGTCTGTCTGTCTGCCGTGCAGCTCCAGCCAGAGTTTGCATCCCCGGCCCTTAGCAATAGCTCCAGCCGCAGGACTCATCCTGTGACCCCCTGCTCCCCCTGAGGGGGGGCAAGTGAAAGGTGGAAATAAAATGTTTGCAGAGATAAATGGAGGCAGCTCTGTGTCCCCAGCAGCGAGTTGTGGGGAGTGAAAAGGAGTTATAAGGAAATACAGACAGCAATTAATGGAAAACCCACGTGCCTTGGGATGGTGGAAACCTGCCAGGGCAAGRCGCAGGGCTGAGTGCCCTGCGGGTCAGGCTTTCCAAGCTGCTGAAAACCACCCTGTGGGCTGGGAGGGGAAGGCATTGCCCTTGGCGGTGGGGTGGAGGCTGTGGGACCTGCTCTGCAGTGCCAGCACAGCTGGCTGGCATCTGGGGGGGCTGGGGCAGTTGCCATCAGTGGAGGCAGGTTGGGCTCTGAGCGAGCTGGGATGAGGAGCCGGTGCCGCTGCCAAGGCAAGCGGAGGGTCCCCAGCCCTCCTGCCTTCCCCAGCCAAAATATCTAACTTTGGTTGTTGCCCAAAGTGGAAAACACTTCAACAAAACTCTTTTGCTCAGGGAGAACAGAAAACTAACTAGCCCCCATTTTTTTAAAAAAATTTATTTATTCATTTTGTCCGTGCATTCCCCTGCCAGCAAACATGCCAATGGAAGGTTGGCTGTGACTTGCTCTTTCTTCTCCCTTCTCCACGGGACAGCCTAGCTCAGGATGAAAATCTTCTCTGGGATGTGGCTGAAGGCTGGGTTGAAACGGGAACTGCTCTGCTTTGGGCTGTAATATATACTTTTTTGAACATGTGGCTTCTTGGTATTGGAAAAAAACTGAGCATGCAGCCCAGCACGTGCTGTGATTGACTGCTGGAGGAGTGATTCCTCTGCTGAAACTCACATGGAATGTGTGAGATGAGGTTTTTTTACAGGCACAGGGGCACTAACAGCAAAGAACAGGTCCTGGGATCTTCCCCGCTGGCAGGGCTGGGGCTCTGCCCCTTCAGGGACATACCAGCTTCTCCTGCCGTCCCGGTGCATAGCTAATTGGGCTTGCTGTGGCTGGAGGAAAAAGATGATGATGTCCCAGTTTCCTGCCAGGAAATATTTCTGAATTTTTGGCCTTTAACCCTCAGCCTTCCCCACTGCCATCTGCTTTCCTGGTGCTGTGTTCCTCTCTCCAGGAGTGCAGGTGAGGGATGGATGCGGAGCTGGGAGCCGGCAGCCGGCACGGGGCTGGTGGCATCTTGGCTCTGCGTGCGCAGTGCTGCCCCAGAGTCAGCCTGCCTGGCTGAGCAGATGGAGGCTGTGAAGGGTGAAACATCGGGAATTGCCATCCTAGCTGAAAGCAGAACCAGGCAGAAGCTGTCATCCCCCTCTGCCTTCCCCCAGCCATCCTTTGCCCGAAGACATGGGCCAGGTTTAACCCTCACCTGGCAGAGCTGCCTTCTGCTGCTGCTGCAGCTCAGGAGCGAGCGCGGGAGGTTACCGGGGTTGGCACCAGCTTTTCTCATTATCTGGGGACATTTATTCTGCCACAGTGACTTGGTTTAATGAACTCCCTCACAGCTGGCATTCTGACGTAAGCCCTGGTAGGAAAACTAAGTAGGATGCTCAGGTCCACATGTCTGCACAAGGTGTTGTCTCCAGCACAGGGTGCTTAGACAAAACCAAGCCACCCCCTTCCCATGCGCAGGGTCCCTGCTCAGCTGGCTGGGCTGCTTCTCCTTCCCGAGGGGTGGCACGTATGCCTGGTGTCCTGGCAGGCACGGGGAAGGTGGCAGAGTAATGGCTCCTGTCCTCTAGGCAGTCCCCAGCTTGCAGGTAAATTATGGCCTGGAGGTGGTGCCCAGCCCCAGCTAACGTGGGACAGCGAAGGTGAGGTGGAGGGGAGGGCAGGATGGTGCCTTGGGGTGCGAGTCATTAGGTGCTGGGGGCTGGCAGAGGCCGGGGAGCCGGCTGGGACCCAGGGGGTGCTGCCTGCGGCTGGTCCCTGCCTTGCCCCGGCGTCAGGCGCTAGGACATGCGGTGCTCCAGAGAAGCTGCAATACAAAATGCTTTTGCAAAGCTCTTTTCAAGTAAAATAAACTCTCTTTGAAAGAAGTCATGGGGGGAAGGTTAGTGGCAAGCGTGGCATAGAGCCTTATCTGACCCTTGGGGAAGTTTTCGTTTTGGAGAGGAACCACTTCCAGAGGAGAGGATGGCCCGTGGCATTTGCTGAGACTTTTGGGCTCCTTCTGTTTTATTTTGTGGGTTTGTACCTAGAAAACAGAGACCTCGCCTGTGAATTCAGCTGTCGGGACTTATGGACACGCTAGTGTGCATGCAGCAACCTGCCAGGCTGTGGGTGCCCTCCCCATCACAGAGCAGTGCCTTTGGGGAATCTGGTACAGAGTCTAATCCTCCCATACTCAGCAGCCAAAAAAAAAAAAATCAGGCAGGGTGCCCGTTCTGGCCCTCCCCCCACCAGGTGGGGGGACGTGGCCCAGCCTGGTACCTGCTGTCCTCATCCCTGGACAGCTGGAGCCCACCCCTCCCTGCTCAGCTTTGACACCTGTGGGCAGGGAGCTCGTTGGAAACAGCTCAAAACCAGCTTCTTCAGAGCCCCTGTGCTTCTTCACCAAAGGTAAGGAAGGAGCTCAGGGAGGGGATAAAGCCTTGGCAGGCTGGATACTGCTCTGGATAAATGCTGCGCAGGGTCATCCCACGTGGTGCTGGTCCCAGCGTGCCGGAGTGGTGGGGTGGTGTCCACTGTGCCCTTCCTGGGAGAGTCTTCTTGGGGGCTGTGGTTTTCAGCCCTGTTTCTGCTGGTGTTTTTGCCTGCCTGGATCTGAAAAAAAAAAAAAAATCCAAGTTGCTGTCCCCAGGGGAGGCAGCCAAGGGGGTCTTCAGCGAGCAGCTCCCAGTTTATTCCCACAGGACCACGGGTTATCTTTGCCTGTCTTGTTGTTTTTCCCTGGTGCTCCCCAAGAGCCTCTTTCCATTGAACGGCTTCTACTCACACAGGATAATAACCAGCAGATAAACGGAGATGTGTCTAATGAGAATACAGCAAATAACTCCTCCTGCCCCTGCCCATACCTTAGTTATAAAGTTGTGATGGTCTGTGGGAGACATTGTCCTCCTTGCTTTGCGCTTGCCTTTGCCCTTAACTCAGCTTGGAGAAAGTTATGAATGAAATGCGCCAGGCCTTTGTTCGCAGCCCGTTTTAGATACTGAGGGTGCTCGGTGCCGAAGGGAAACGTTTGTTGATGGAAAATAATGGGTTTTATTGACTTCCAGAAGGGGGGGGGAAAAAAAGGCATTAAATAATTTCAGTGTGTTCTGAGGTTTGGAGTTTTAGCCAAGATGATCTAGGAGACAATAGAGGGAATGACAAAAATACCGAGGCTGTTGCTGCTCGAAGGGCAGGCTCAGGGCAGCAAGGCTCTGCCCGGCTCCTTGCAGTAGCACAACGCCAAAGGGGCTGATGGTGCGGTGTCTCCCCTGGCTGCAGGTACTGGGATGAATTTCACACGTGTGCCCTGACGGCGCTCTGGGAGTGCCAGAAGGAAGCAGCAGCTGTCTGGGAGATGCTGAGAAGGGAGTCTCGAAAAATCAAATTTCAAGGCAGCCTGTTTGACCTCTGCAGCCCCAGCACGGCCCAGAGCTTTGCCTGGAGCCACGTTCCCAACGTTTCCATCCTCGGCATCCCCCTCATCGTCACTTGGCTGAACTTATAAACAGCAGCTCTGTAAGTATCGCAACAAAGGTGGTGGCAGTGTATGTCGTGGCATCTTTCTGATCATTTTTCCAAACCTTTGAGGAATACGCTGTGCGGTGCTCAGYGAACACTTGGCTCCATCTGTGCCTATGAGATGCAGAAGAGCTTGGCAGCATCTCTTGGGTTTTGCTATTTCTCTGTAATTTGGGATAATGCCTGTCCCCTTCTGCCTCAAGGCACAGACGCAGATCTGGCTGACTGCAGAATTTGGGAACTTGTAGATACGGGGCAGAGGATTTGGGGAAAAATGATAAATTGGTTGTGAACACTGGATTCTTTTGCACTCTTCTATGGCTACTGGAAGGAAACCGGTTTACTTTGCTGACTCTTTCCACCAGATCAACTCTCCAGATTTTTTATTTGGGCACTGAGAACAAGATGGGCATTTTTACCACTGATTTGTAAGCTGCAGGGGACGGTGTATGTCCTGTCACAGGCAGAAAGGAGTCCTTACCGCCCTGTACTGGCCTTTTTTCTTTGAGGACATGGTGAAACCCCTGCTGAAGAATAATCACAGGTGCACGACTTCTTCTCTTGCACACATATGGATTCCCAAGTAACTCCCATGTCATGTGTAAATCCCTTTTCTAAGGAAATAGAGGGCAAAAGTATTTGGGGGGAGAGGGATTGTCAAGCTAGCAGGACAAAAAGGATTTATAGCATCTCTTTTGCTTTAGAGCTTTCCCCAGGGTACCTGTAAGCAGCTCTGTGGGTGGCAGTGTGTAATTCCAGAGTATTAAAGTTTGTTGTAGAGCCTACAGCATGGTAGAAGTTATTTGTCCTGGCTCATGTTTGATAGCGCAGTCCCTTCTTGTCTCCTTTGCAGCTCTCAGAGCATTGTTAGTTTTGCAGCTTCAGTACAAGCATGAAAGTATTTGCAATAGAGAGGTGCTTGCAAGTGATTTCTGGCTATGTTAGAAAAACACAACAATATTATTGGGCAGTGCAAGGCAGTTCTGTGTTTTAAGGATGCTGATGTAGCTCTGTGCCCTGCCTGGCTGCACGGGGCCATAGGAGCCAGGGTGACCCAGTGTGGGTCTGTAACCTGTTCCCGTGAGGGTCTCAGGCCAGTTCCTTGCTAAAAGGAAGCACAGTGAGTCCTGATGGGACTTTCTACTGCTTCCAATACATTCCCCATGTGGTACTGCCACTCCAGAATGGGGAAGGAGCTGGTTTTCATCATACTCTAAATCAGGGCTCAACAGCTGGATGTGGTGGTGAGCTCCATGTTCAAACTATGGGACCCAGCTGTCTTTCATCAGATCTGAAGTTTCCATGTTTAAGTAGCAGGGTATTTCAGCCTGACTTTCCTAGATGTGTCACATCACTTTGGCTGTTTTCACAGATTGTTTGGCCCCTTACCAGGGCACTGGCTTTGTCTTCAGTAGGGGCAGGCAGCTGCTAACAGTGCAGGATAGCCCTGCGCAGAGCTGGGTAAGCTTCATGGCTCTTCCTAGTCCTGAGAAACATTGAACAGGGACCTTGCACTGGTGGTTTGAGCGCTGCCTGCAGTGGGAATGGGCACAGCAGTAGACACCACTGGCAGTAAATGGATCAGGAGGTTCTGAAACGGCGTCCCCAAACCTGAAAATGTGCTTTACAGTGTGAGCAGTGGATCTGGGGCCCTGCTAGCCCCAGAGATCCCAGTGGATGCATTACAGGTGTGTGGGCAAGCTTCTCCTACAGCAAAGGATCTTTTTACCAACAGTGGTGTTGGGCTTTTTAACGATGGGTCATGCTGCTCTCCTTTGGCATTCACATGTTCTTCCTCTTACCTTCCCTATCACTTAACACTCTGCTCCTGCAGCAGCAGGAGGGAATGAATAAATTGAGGCAAATTCCAAGAAATAAGTCAGGGAGGGGCAGCTTGTGTTCAGACAGCACTTCAGTGTGAGGCACCGAGGCTTTCTACAGACAACAGAGCTGTTACTTATGGACTCGGCATCTCAGGCACAAAGCCTTAAGGTAAGTAGTGGAGAAAGGGTAAACCAGAGTACCGCAGAACCTGGAGTGAACCACTCAGCTGCTTCGGTTTTTCTTCTTACTCTGCTCCAACAGCAGCATATGCTGTTTGACCCTGTTCCTCTCTCCCTGTTACCTCTTCTCCTGCCTTTGGTCTGTAGCTGAAGAAAGCTGAAGCAGGTGGGTATCGTGTACAACCAAGGCTGGAGTCTTTTAGATCCAAATCCTGTACCTGCTCTTTGTTTAGAATAGGTGTTTAATGCCTTTAGGAAAATAAATAAGCACAATCCCCCAAAATCCCACAACCCTTAGCTTCTCTTTGGATTTGGCATCTGCCTCTCTGTTAAAATTTTCTACTTTAAAATAGCTTTGGAGAAGGGGAATGTAAAAGTCTCGGCAGAGATCTCCAAGAAGTCGTCTTTTTGCAAAACCATGGATGCAAATGGCTAGCTGACACTACCACTGTCTCTAAGAAGAGCAGGTGTTGGGGAGAATTTTCCCTGGAAGCAAATCCCTCAACTCTATTGCACACAAAAACCAAAAATTCATTAAGAAACAAAGACCATCTGCCACCATTCAGGTATGGAGCAGCAGATTTTTTTTTTTTTTAAAGCCAAAGGTGCTCCTAAATCTAACTGAAAACATGTCAGTGAAAATTAGGTCTCACAGTATGGGAGTGATGAGTTTCAGAGGTTCCCTCCTCAATGAGTATTTCATTTTTAGCAGAACTTCTACTGTAAGTGTCCTAGTCACAGGGGATTTCCTTTAAAAAAAAAAAAGTAATATACAGCTTCAGTCCTCAAAGGCAAAGTCAGCAGACTTTCAGAAAGAATTTCTAATCCTACAGCACACTTCATGCTGATGCAGTGCAGCTTGTTGGATGTCCCACAGCTTCAGTGTTAAATCCACATTTGTCAAGGATTCTTCTTGTGGCCTTGCTCTGAGTGTCTCCAGATACAAAGCTGTACCCAGACTTCACCCCCCCCGCCCCCAGCAAGGGAGGCTGCTGAAGCAGTTACAGCATCTCTCATGTATTCAGAAAGTAAGGAGGTAAGTGTTCCTTGGTCCAAAGTTTTCATCCCTGTTCTTACAGGGGAACAAAGATAGCACCTCTTTAATGTGGTCTCACAGCAACTCTGGGATTAGTTGCCCATTCTCCTTTAAGAAATGGGATGAATTTGGCTTTCCCTCTGCTCTCACATATTCACTGTAATTAGTCTTCTAGCTCACACTTACCTTAAGACCACCTCTAAAGAACACAGGAGTTCACACTGCGCTTCGGTGTGGTATTAAGCCTTGAATTAAACCTGCAAACTTTCCCTGTCCAGGACTGGTATGTTCTTTCTCAAGGATAGCAAGAAAAAGCAGGAGAGGATAAAATGACTCTGAAGGAGTCTTAACATACAACTGATACCAAGCCAGTGTTTGTCAGCCCCCAGGCAGAGCGTGCCCTCTGCTCTACGCCCTGATCCCAATCGCAGCACACTCACTGCTCTTTTCTGAAGGAGATACTGGCACCTACTGGAAGACCAGTTTATATCTAGGCTGAAGGTGACTGGAAGAAAGGCAAGTATCCTTATATATGAGGAACGAGCAGATTTTGAGAAGGGATGAACAGTCTTGCTGACTGCACAGCAGAGTTGCAGGGGAAGCCCTAGGAAGTGACCTCTGGGTGGCCCCCCAGCAAGYGTTGGCTCCTGCCCAGAAAAAAACTTGTGTAAACTCTTCCCTCTGAAAGACTACTGCTGTTCTAAAACTGTGCTTAAAGGCATTTTGGTCAGGAAGAGGTCCTGGTGAAATCTCAGAATAGAAAAAGTTCTGTCTAAACAAATGTAACTGGCAATCCTCCTCTGTGGCAGACCTGCCAAGTATTTAAAACATCAGGATGTTATCCTGCCTCAATTTATAGTATCTGAATATGAGAGCAGGAAATGAAATACAGCTCCCCCAGTGACAAAAGTCAAAGAGCAGCTTCAAAGAGTTTATCAACTTCTCATCTCAAATCATCCCACCACTTTTCAACAAACTGAATTAGCAAATAATTTATGCAAATTAACACTTACAAATTTTAACATACAAAGGACAGTCACTGCAGCAAGATGCTGCACAGGAGAAAATCTGTCTTTGGAACTGGCTTTGCCCTCATTTGGGATCACAGAAACTGGCCATCCCTCAGCAGAAACCAGGCAGGATGCAGGTCTGCTTGCTTGGGCTGCGGGATCTGGAGGAACCATCCAGCTTTAGCCCCTCAGCAGGAAGGTGTTGTCCCTGCCTGCCCACAGGTGATGTTTATGTGAAGTGCCTCTAAATAAAGGCAGATCCTATTATTTTGAGAAACAAGCAGCAGTCTTCCACTTAACTAACACCACCTCTACCAGACCAGATCTGTTGCTAGACTTCTGAAGCCTGACAGGAAGAGCCAGACAAGTGGGAAGAGCAGCATGGCTCCAGGACACCTTTGCAGGCTTCCCCAGGACAGCTCCAGCCTTGGGCTAGCCATAAAATCATAGAATGGTTTGGGTTGGAAGGGACCTTCAAAGGCCATCTAGTCCAACCCCCCTGCAGTGAGCAGGGACATCTTCAACTAGATCAGTTTGCTCAGAGTCCCGTCCAACCTGACCTTGAATGTTTCCAAGGATAATGGTAATGGGGTGTAGAGACCCTGGATTGCTGACACTCCTCCTGAAGCGAGGATTATGCTGGCTGACCTCCCAAGACAGCACTCACTGATGCCTTCATTTCAGAGCAAAGGTATGAAATATTTATTGTAGGAAATTTTATGTGCCCTAGACAGTGGGCATCTTACAGCCATGTGTTCTTTGGCCGTATCCTTCTGTTGCCATGATACAGACACTCATGGTATTTCTTGAAGCGCTCAGCTTCCCAGGAGAACTGTAACATGCTCACAGCAACATAATATTTTTATTATTACAAAAGATTTCTTCAGTAAACTGCTGTCTGACATCTCTATGAATTAAACATGGAAACAGCAAACAAACCCATCTAACATTATAGGTTATTTAGGGTCTCAGCTGGTGATTCAGGTTAAGTACAACTACTTCCTTTCTCCCCATCCATTCACTTCCTTGACTTTTTTTCCAACCAAAGCCCAAACAAGTTACAGATTGGAAGCAGCAGCTCCCAGCCCCACTGCTTACTCTACCAGCTCCCACAAGAAGAGCTGACCATTGCATTACCCATACAGGGCACTCCCACGTTTGTTAAATTCCAGATGCTCCTCATGCATAAAGTTTTGCTACCTGGCTTTCAACAGTCTCATGAGTGAAGAGTTTAAGAGCACACTCGCCATACAGTCATATTAAATGCTTTGTGTTAACAAAATAAACATCTGCTCCTCCCCTGTTGTTGGCTGATGCTCACACTCATGCAGTCACCGAGGTCCAAAAAAAAAAAAAAAAAAAAAAGTCTAAACAGACCTGCTGTGCTTCTTCAGTGATGATTCTCAGGCATTAGATGCGCTTGTGCTGGAAACAATGACATAATGCAGCATGTTGTTGCCAGAGCGAGTCTATACGTTGGATTTGGGGGCAGAATTAAGGGGGATTTCTCTGAGTTCTATCCTCATGCAGAGGTACTCCCCGATGGCAGCCATCAGTGCGGTGCACACGATGTGCACCAGCCACCACGTCAGGGTTGAAGGAAAGTGCGAGTTATAAATCCAGCAGCCCAGAAGGTGGAAGAAGTGAACCGTGACTGTGAAATCCAGGCACTGCTTTCCTCGGCGGATGAAGTACAGCAAGCCCAGAGCACTGCAAAATAAAGACAGATATTAATAACAAACTGCTCCGTGCCTATGGAAAAGGAAATACAGCAAGAGCTATCAGCAGTTGTTGGTGCTGATTATTTAGCTGTTTTAAAACTTCTTAAATGTTTTAAGGATACGTTGTCTCTGACCTCTCTCCCGGCTGCTGCAGCAAGACTTACATGCTTACAGCTTTTTAATTATATGATGGCAGGGAAATAATCTTTTAGTGTAGAAAGCCAGGCAGGAATCTTTAAACTATCTCCCCCAGTAATCTTTGCCCAGTAGCAGGGGCAAAATACATTCCTGTTTATAGATCAGTGTTTGCTGAGATCAATCAGTTCTAACTTTCAGTAAAATCTCTCACAGAAGCAAATCTCATTCCCAGCTGGGAAACTGAGGCAGCGAAGTGAAATGACTTATCCAGGATCTAGAAAGTCAGGAGTCAGCAGCTCCCAACTGCCCTCAGCAGACATGCTCAACCAGGCACAGGGCTTTTGGGAGACGTTTTGAGAGAGGCAGTAGGTCATGCTGAATTCTCTTAAAGTTTCATGTTAAGAAAGAACAAGACACAGGTGCTCCAGCTAGTTGCCGACTTACCAGGTGAGTGCATTGAGGATGAAAGCCATCATGGAGAGCCTCCCCGGCGGGGTTGAGAAGCCTAAAATCTACACGGGACTATTAGTAGGAAACCACGGCATAAATCACAGCCCACAGCACGTAATCTCATCCCGTGGCCCAGCCGCATTGGCACTGCCCTGCGCTGATTATGATCCATAAGAGGAGCCTGAGCAGTTACGGCAGTCCTTCTAAGAGGTCTGTCTCTCTGCCTGGGGGTACCTATAGAAAAGGGACAAGTCTGTTTCTATACTGAGGGGTACCACCTAAACAGGGTGTGGAGCATGTCTGTCTCCACACAGGGGTCACCTATGGCGGAGGGCAGTTGTCTTTATACTGGGGGTACCTATACAGAGTGTCTGTCTCTATACTGGGGGGTGGCACCTATACAGCGAGGTGCTATCTCTATACCTGTGGTACCACCTATTCAGAGGGAGGGGTCTGCCTCCGCACTGGGGGCACCTACACACACAGCAGGTCCGCCTCTATATTGGGGGGCAGCCACATGGTGGGGGAGGGAGGTCTGTCTCTATACCGGGGTGCTACCTATGGCAGGGAGCTATCTCTAACTCCGGGGAACGCCTACACGGGGAGCGGGGTCTGTCTCCCCGCAGGGGAGCCCCCGAGCAAGGCCCCCCCGCCCCAGGGGCCTGTGCCCACGGCGGCTCCCCGGGGGCCCGGGCGGGCCCGCGCCCTCACCTCGTCGCTGAAGACCTGGTGGAGGGAGGGCCCGGTCCTGCCCAGGGTGCCGAGGAGGGCGAGCCAGAGCCCCAGCGAGCTGTAGTAGCCCGCCTGCAGCAGCACCATCTGCGCCACGATCAGCGCCGGGTCCCACACGTAGCTGCGGAACTGCGCCGCCATCGCCCCCCCCCCCCCGCCACAGCGCGCCGGAAGTGGCGTCCACCGCCGCGCGGCAGCGCCCCCTGGCGCGGCGGAGGGCCCGGCGCTGCCTCCCGGGACCGCGGGGCTGACCCCTGACCCCGACCCCCGCCCTCTGACCCCGCGCTGGCCGCGACATGGCGGGCGGCGGCACCAGCCCCGCGGCCGGGGGTCACCGAGGCGGAGGTCACCGAGGCGGAGGTGCCGCCGCCTTCCGCCCCCGCTGCCAGGCAGGTAAGCGCCCGGCCCCGGGCGGCGGGTCGGCCCCGGGGAGCTGAGCCCGCCGGTTAACGCGGCCCGGCTCCGTGGGGGGCGGGTGGTAGCAGTCGGCAGGCCCTGCTGTGAGCACTTGGGCCCTCGGGAAGGGCTGAGGCACCGCCCCTGAGCACCTGGAGCGCAGGCCGGGCGGCCTGCGGAGGGGCAGCGGTCTCCCCGGGAGGCCGCGGCACGTATTTGGTTCGTTAGACGGGAGGGGTTTGTCGGCGGTGGGTTTCGGCTGCGCGCTGTCTGCCCGGCGATCGGCACCCGGCTCTTTCTCGTGCTGGCATGCTTTGGGCTTTCCCCGTCTCCTGCAGCACGGTGCTGATCCGGCTTTGTTTCGGTGGGTTCAATAACTTGGCTGAGCAGCCCTTGCTAAAAAGACACAGATACCGAACACAGAAGAAATGACTGTCCTGGGGTATTTCCTTTCATCTCTAGGCCAATTCCTGCAGGCGCCAGGACTGTCGGTAGCTGCTGGCCAGCTGTGCTTATTTCAGCTTTAGGCCATAGGGCACCAAGATGTTGTTATGAGTCCTGGTATGCCCTGGCAGCACCTTTCCATTACAGCGCTGGTCGTGTGTAGGGCTTGGCTTCTTTTGGGAGGTTTCTTCTGGTATGTGGTGGTTTCTTCTTTTCATGCCTCATGAAATGGCCAGGTGCCAGAGTCCCTCATGCTCAGCCATACCCCCTCTGTCATCTGCTCTTGGCTGCTGGAGCTCATTTAGTGGCCTCAAGAAGCTGTCCTGCTTGCTTAGCTTCGGATCTCAGAATTGTCACTAACTGAATACTAAAATCCCCAAGGCTGTGTGGGACAAAGGAGCATTTTGGAGATAAGGTCTTCACTGGAAAAAGGAGAGGAGGCACCCCCGGGCTGCTCTGGTGGACAGGGGAGTTGCTACAGAGCTCTTGTCACCTCGAAAAGAGAGGAGGAGGACAAAAGGGGAACCCAGCTTTTATGGGAGGTGGTAGACTCACATCAGTTGTGGGTGTGGAATATTTCTGGCTATGGGAAATCAGATTATGATCTCTGACATTCTCTCGTGACGTTTTTTCCATGTCGCTGTATGGGAAGTTCCCTATGCTGCTTTGCTGCATGTTTTCCCTTCCTTGTTCTGTGGATGTCACTGTGCCACGGCAGGTTTGACACATTTTCCTCCCTGTTCCTGGACCTGCCGCTCCTAGAAAGGATTGTGCAACGCAGAGGCAGCGCGTGGCGGACGTGGGCCACCGTTGCTGAGTTCTGACTTGGGCCTTCAGAGAATTTATCTCTGCAGAAGCTTACCAGCCTTAGCCAGTGCCAAAATGAACACGGGAAAATCCCAGCCCTATCAGGGCTGTCTGCTGCCAGCACGTTGCTGAGCATAAATTGCGAGACTCAACACTTCCTCTGTTAACTCTTGGTAGAAATTGGTTTCCTTTCCTGAAATATGCTGTGCTTGGCTCTCTGAGACGTGCAAGCCACTGCTTAGATATTAATTTTCACTTCCCTCTTTCCTTTTCAAGCTTTATAGGACTGACTTTATCCTTTGCCAGCAAAAATTGTGGTTGTTTAGTCATATCTGACTAAAACTCCAAGCTAGTGTAACAGAAGCCCCGGTAGGACTGTTGGTATAATTGCTGGGTGTCTTTCCACAGCCAAAGTCATCAGCAACAATATTTCTGATTTATCCAATAGTCCCTGGGATCACAAGATAGAAGCTGGTGTTTTGGGAGGCGCTGACTCGAATTCCTTCCAAATTCAAGACATCTCCCTGCTTGGTTGCTGCTCCGTAATTGAAGGCATTGGCACGGCAGCAGTCACATCAGAGGTGTGAGTTGAGACTCCCTCCTGCCTTGTGCGGGCAGTGCACCAGTACAGACACAGTGAAGTGTTGTGGCACAAAGACATTTGTGCTCGGAGTCAGCTGCAGCCTGGTTTGTGAATTCATTTCCTGGCTGACTTTGCGATGGCATGTTGCACGGTCACGTCTGTTCGTCTGCGCTCCTGAATTTGGCTCTCCCTCCTCTCCAGGCTGCTCCAGCTAAGGGGACCATGTCCTTCTCCTGGAAGAGAGGGTGTTCTCCCCATGGGGAGCCTCTCCCCACACCCCTGCTCTGTGGAAAGGGTTTAAAGTGGACCTGGGGAGCAGATGGTTTTGGGGAAATAAATGGTATTTTCAATTTTCCTTTTCTTCCTCTTTAGTTCAAACAAAAGTCGGAGACGGCTGTGGAGGAAAGACGTGTAAAGGGGAAAAGGATGTTGAAACACAGAGATTATGCTTTCTAGGGTGCCATAGTAGGTGCTGCTTGCCTGGCTTCTGGTTAGAATGTCCTTTTTTAACCAGCTGACGGTTTTGTGCATGACACCTGTGTGTCATGAAGAGCAGCAGGTGGAAGAAGAAGTGGCAACATGCCCAGGACATAGCAGATGCCCTGAGAATGTACCCAGATCACATGCAACTATCGTGGTCACTTCTTTATCAGGAGCGTGGAATAAGAATGCCCTATTTAGCCAGGG
This sequence comes from Phoebastria nigripes, assembly GCA_035582835.1. Classification (NCBI taxonomy): domain Eukaryota; kingdom Metazoa; phylum Chordata; class Aves; order Procellariiformes; family Diomedeidae; genus Phoebastria; species Phoebastria nigripes. The sequence continues at coordinate 20,017 of JAYKAV010000181.1, forward strand.
ATTCTTTCCATAAGAAATAGCTGTATAGGATGGTATTGTTTTTCCTCCTCAGGAATCATTGCCTAAAACAGGAAGCTGTTTATTTAGGTGATCCATATTTTGCCAGTTGGTGTACAAAGGGCAGTGCTATCTGAACTGACCTTTGCTGGGGTTTGTTTCCCTCTGGCCAGGCAGGTAGGATTTGTGCTAAGGTGACCTTTGCTAAAGGGACAGTAAGGCTAAGATTATACATTTCCAGAATAACTCGGCATTAAGTAGCTCAAAATGTGGGATGGGAGTTTTCAGTCGCTCCTCTTCCTCTACCCACACAGTGTGCAGGTGTGTTTTTCCAAAGAGTTCAGCGTACTGAATGGACTTTGGGAGTTGAGATTTTTTAAAACTCTACTTAAGGTTTCTTTGTGCTTGAGAATCCTGCTCTAAGCTCGTTTTAAAATCTGCCTGTAGGAACTGTGCTTAGCTTGGCTGAAGAATCTCTTTTCCTGGCCAGTGCAGTAGCATTTATGATCTAGAATTGTGTAAAGGGCTCTGTGTATGGCCTTCTCAAGATTATCTAGACATTTCTTGATGTGTCATGTAAAAATGTGATTCCCCTCACCCTCCAAATGCATTGTATTTGGATGCTCCATTCCACTTCCAGTGTGTTTGTGTCATGTATTGGGAACTGGCAGGTGTTTATTTTTCTTTTCAATGCAAGAGTTAGGTAACTGTTCACTGTTGAACGCTGGATTAGAAACAATGGTGGCCAGCCTATGTTATTTCTCTGCCAACTGTAACTTTTCAATGGAGAAGGGAACTGACATACCTTGAATGTGAGAATTCATCGCCCAGAACAAATGTGTGGCTCAGCATGTGTTTTATTTTTCTTCTGCTTCTCTCACTTGTAGTGAGGTTTCAGGAAGGTATATTTCAGTTGTGTGTTTTTTCTCTCTGGGCCCATTTGTCCTGTTGCTCTTGGTGAGTGTCATATACCCATGATTTTTCTGCATTATTCCAGAGAGAGGAGAACGTCAACATTTTGAGAGGGGACATTTGAGGGGCAAAATGAAGCAGGCTATTTTATGTCATGGGTTTACAGAACCATATTATGATTTTTGTGGCTGCATTTCCTCTCATGTAAATTCTCGTGAGATACAGTCGCAGCAAGTTTGTGTGTGTGTGTGTCAGGGAGGTGAATCTACACAATGCACTTTGAAAATGTCATTGGTAAAGTTACGTAAATTTGTTCTCAAGGTTGGAAAAGACATTAGGGTTGAGTTTAATTTTCTCTTCTGTTTCCAGAAGCCCAAGATTTCTATCAGTTTGCTTGAGGGATTGCGCGTGCAGGTGTGACTTTGATGGACAGTGTGCATGGTCCTTGGGCCAGGTAGGCAGACTGGCTCCTCTACGTTCTGTCAAAGCAGAACTTCCCTAGGAGGGAGAATGGTGTCCTGTGCCATGCAGGGGGACTTTTTGGTGAAGGATGTGTGTGTTGAGGGGTATGACAACCAGGAGGAATATGGTGTATTGTGTTTGTTTGAAGAGGAAGTTAACAGGCAAGTTAGCAGTGTTTGTAGCCACAATACAGATAGTTGGTTTTGAAAGCGTCTTTGTGGTGGCTGCTTTACCTGGAAAGTGGTGTAGAGGGGTCATGGCCACATGCACACAAATACAGGTGCCATTCAGAGGCTTAGGGAGGAGTGGAGTGCTTCTGGCCACCTTGCGCTGCTGAAGCTGTCTCCTGGCTGGCAGATGTTGTCATGGTATGGACCAGTCCTTGCTAATTCGACCCAGCCCATGTGCTCGTTCCTCTCCATCTTCTGCTGCCCACCTCTGCTGGGTGTCCAGAGCTGGAGATGCACTGGAGCTGGGCTCCCCAGCCACACCAGGAGTGACTTTCATCAGCTTCTCTGTGTGATGAAGTGAGGGTAATAAGAAAGGGTAGTAACCCAGCCCATGGCACAGATCCCTCCCTCGTGTCCTTGGTGGCCTTGGATGCTGAGGTGAACTAGAGGGTTAGCAGTACATCGCTGTCCTAAGCACAGAGGGTCATGTGCTACAGGAAACTCCACCACAGCCTCCTCTAGGCTGGTTCCTACCCTTACCTGGATGTATGCTGTCTTCAGATCTTATTTTATTTTTTTAAACTCTGAGTAGTGCTACTTGTCACTTCATATGAAGCCAGCCAGCTCCACAGCCAGTTCAGCACGATGCTGCCAGGAGATTCTCCTGCCTGCGGTCACGTGTGCAGGCACGGTCCTAACAAACATTGAGGAGACCTCTTGACCTCAGCTCGCACCCTCTGTACCTATTTATTCCCAAAGGAACAGGCAGTTGGGAAGGCTGCTTCACCTTAGGGACCTTTTGGTTTGAGGGTTAGCATGTTAAGGTGGGACAGCGTGAAGGCTACAAGGTCTTTCGAGATAGCTTTGTAGTGCTGGAGCAGGCTGAGAACCAGATCTAGCAGAGTTTGCATCCGTACCTGGCAGATGGGATCATGGCATACATGCTTTGTAGTCTGTGCATTGCTTCCCTGTTAAGAAAATATTTTATTCTCTACAAACTAGAGCCCAAGTGCAAACTGACGTGACTGCAGTATGAGCAAGGGACCGATGCAGAGGGCATACCACTATGGTAGTTCAGGGTTGTTAAAGGGCTGAAATGGATGCTTTCAAGCAAATTTTCATGATCAGGCAAAGTTATTAATGAGAGAAGAAAAACTGAAATAGTTAAACTGTGCTGTTGGGTTTTTTCCCTTCTTTATCTGCGTGGGTTTTTTGCACTTGCCACTTACAGAGAAAACAGACGGAGCGGTTTCGTTTTCCATCTCTGACAAGAACTCTGTGATGTAACACCCCACCTGATAACCGCAGCAATGACACGCTGCAAGTCGCAGAAAGTCGTTCTCAGTTTTCTGTAAGTGTAAGACTGTCACTTGTGGAATGCTGCGAAAGCGGATACTCTGTGCCTGCTTCCCC
>JAYKAV010000181.1:24358-48015 GCA_035582835.1 Phoebastria nigripes
TTTCCCCTTCTCCCCGCACTTTTGTCCTCTTTTCCCTGCCCCCCCTTTGCCCCGCTCCCCATAAGTTAGCGGCGATCGCCACGCCGGCTGTACGAGGGGCACAGCCGTGCAGAGCAGGCTCCGCACCCTCGCAGTCAGAGCCGGACCCCGGCCCTCCCGGGTTCCGCAGCAGGGCTGGGGTGCTTCGGAAACGCCCCCAGCAGTGTCCCCATGCCCCTGTGCCCCCCGCCCTCCTCCGCCAGCCGAGCCGCCCGGTGCCCGAGCTCCCGCGGCGAAACCCGCGCCGCCCGGCCGGGGATGCCCGGTGCCGGTGCGGGGCAGCTCGCAGCCCCCTCCACGTCCCGCCGGGGATGCGGGGCGGGGGCCGCGGGCATTCCCGGCGGGGCGGGCGGCAGCGGCGCTCCGCCCCCGCGGGGGCTGCGCCGTCCGTATAAGTGCGGCGGCTGCGGTGGGGGCCGGCCAGAGCCCGCTGCGCCGTCCGCAGGAGAGCAGCGTTCAGCCCCGCCTCGCCCAGCACAGCCCGGCCATGCCGCTGCCCCGCGTCCCGCCGGTGCTCCGCGCCGCCCTGCTGCTCGGCCTCCTCCTGCAAGCCGCCGCCGCCGAGTCGGTGAGTTCCGCCGGGCCGGGGGAGAGGAGAGGGTCTCCGCCGCCTGCGCGCCCCGGGTAGGGAAGGGTGCTCCCGGTGCCGGGGGTGGGTGACCCGGCTGCTCCCCGCCGCACCGGGCTGTGGCTCTCGGCACGGCTTTCGGCCGGGGGTGCGCCTGCGGCGGGTCCCGCTCGCCAGTAGCCTGAGAGCTAATGCCACCGCTGCCAGCCCGGGGATCTGCCCCCAGCCGTTTGTCCTTCTCCGGGGAAGTGGGGGCAAAATGGGTTAATGGCAATAGGGCAGTTCCCATTCCTTCCTCCGGTTCCCCTGCCTCCTTCCTGGCTTGTGTGCTGCTTCCTCTGATGCCAAAGCAGCGTCGTCCTGGTCCAGTCGTGCCCCGTGTAGACCTCTTGCCCTGTCACTAGCTGCCCCGGTGGTTGTGCCGCTCCTCACGTATCCCTTTCTCCCCCCTACGCACTGGTGAGCCTCGTCTTGCTCTTCTGTAATCAGGCCCGGTGGAATTGGAGCAGTACAGGGTACAAGGGTACGTGATAGAAATGAACTACAGCTCTCCATTACAGCTTTGATCTCCAGCTGCTGGTCCTGGACTTAAGTCCTTTAATCCTTCTTTTATTGTGAACGTGTGATGGGTTAGATATGTGCGATGCATTACAGCGCCTGGGTAGGCTTTCCAGTCTTACCTGAGTTTGGTTGTGCCAGTACCTGATGTCTTTCTATGTGTATCAAACCTTCCTCACTTCCACGTGGGAGTGAAAAACAATGCATTACCATGGAGGGTTTCAGATTCTCTTAAATGTATAATGAGGTGAAACAGTTTGGATGCTTCAAGCCGGGCACACGTGGGATCTTGGTGGTGAAGCAGAGATTTTGGGATTCTGCCTTCTCTGCTGCTTGTTTGGTTTTGTGTCTGTGTGTCCCCCCATGTTGCTGATAGTGCAGTCCGGGCAGATTCCTCTGCTAGTCTGAAAGAGCTTCTGAGATTAAGGTAACTGCAGGAGATCAGGGGTTCTCAAAACTAGGTTTAATCATCCACATTGCTTCGTTCTGGACTGAAGACTAGGTGGGCAGATCAGAACTGATAAGGCTCTGCTGCTCGGTTGTTCTCTAACAGGGACATGGGGTTGGGGGGTTGCTGCTTGTAGAGTAGGAAACTCCCACAGAGAGCATCTGTAGTAATTGTCAGCTACTCTCTGCTAAGACCAGCCAGCCCAAATCCACTCTAACCTGGTGTCTTTATCCCTGCTATTAAGCATGTGAATTGCTTGTTTGAGAACTGGCCCAAACTAGTAGGGCAAACCTTTGGGGCAGACAGCATCTGGAAGTTGCATTGACCATGTTTGGTATGAAATGCAACTTGGTGTCCCTGGGGAATTGAGTGGTCTGCAAGCATCGGATTTCTGCAAAGACAACAAATTTTGCACAGATGTATTCTGTAAATCCTTATATAAAACTTGTACGGGGTATTTGTACATATCTTTTAAGCTACCTAAGATGGAGTGTATGCTTGAGAAGTAACACTGGCCTACTATAAAGCCTTATCCAAACAAATTGTTTGGGTTACAGGCTGCTGGGGAGGAGACGAGGATGACACACTGTTTGGGAGAGTTCTGCTGGCGCTCCTCCCATTTTTTTTTTTTTTTTTTTTTTTTTTTTTTTTTTTTTAATAGCACTGCCAAAACGTGCAGGGTTGCACAGCATGTGGCTCTTAGTTTTTCTGTGCGGGCAGGGTGAAGACAGGTAGCTGTTTCTTAACAAGACAGAGATTGTATTTCTCGTGCTTATGTAAGAGCGCAGCTTTTGAGAGTGATTCGGTGCTTGAGTATTTCCCCAAGCCTGTACAAACAAAAATGCCTTGGCTCCTTTCCCCTTGCGTGGCTTTCTGGTGTAGATGGGATTTCTCTGCGTGAAGCAATCTTGGATGTCTAAGAGGGTGGGGAATATTACTGAAGTGCTGAAGTGTGACGTTGGTGCTTAGGCTGTGGGTGGGTTGTGTTACAACAGCCCAGCAGCTTTGTGTGAGAACATCGTCTTGTTCCCGTAGGGTGGGGGGAGGTAGGAGCTGAAGCCTGACGTCTCCTGGTGGTCCCCGGCCCTCTCTGGTCGAGTGCTTTAGAAAGCAAAGGCTGTGCGGGCAGGGTGCTCCCCTCTGCTTGTGCTGTGCGAGGATGGTGTTCCTGCAGAAGATGCTTTAGGGGCCTGCGGCTGGGGATGGGCAGAAAGCCACCAGTGCAGCCAAGACATGGGATCAGTGGAGTTGACAAAGGACTTGAGGTCTGCCTTGCTTGGGCAGAGTAGCATCCTTGAGCTTTCCCTGCGCTTTTAGCATCTAGAAGTGCCCCTGGCAGCACAGGAGGGAAGCAAGGGGTATTCCCCTGCAGCAAAGGTGTCTGCCTGCTGCGGGCTTGGGCTGCTCCTACGTTTGAGCTGCAAGAGGGCTCTGAGTGCCCAGAGCTCAGCAGGGCCATAGCAGTGCTAATGGGCTGCAAGCTTGTTGCAGCAGTCCTGCTTTTCTGCCTTGAAGTAAGCAGAGAAAGCCTCCATGCAGCACCACATCATGTTTGTGCATCCCCACCAGTGTAGACAAGCAGAAATCCAACCCAGAAGCTGCTGGCAGAGGATTGCGGGGGGAGCTTCGTGCTGTTTGTGAGCTCTGTTTGCTGGTTTAAAGCAATCATGCTTGGAGGCCTCCTGATTGGCAAAGCTGGTGTCTTGTTGATGATAGCTGTGTTTGGAAAGTAGTGCAGCATTATTAATGTTAAAACCGGTTTGGCTTGTCCTGCTGCCATTGATCCCCGAGGCCTGTTCTTTCTGCTCTTTGCCCAGTTTCTCATCTGTCCCTCCCAATCAAATCAAGACATTGCTATCTGCACATTTTACTTTATTTTACCTTCTGACTTGGCAAACTCATGGGGCAGCTGAACATGTAGAGCAAATCCTTGCTTTGCTTCAGCCTCCCTAAAACACAGAGCAGCAAAATTGCAGTGTCTAAGGCGATGTCCCTTAGTCCTGAAGGGAAGGAGCCCATGACTTGTGGTAGCCAAACCTAGAGCTGGCTAAAGAAAAGCTTGTAACGTGTAGGAAGAAATAGCCTCTCTAGCATCTCATACCTTGTCAAACTGCATGCACAACTCATGTGGTGGGAGTTCAGGGGTGCATGGTCCCTCTGCAGCCCAGCACCTTGTCCATACTAGACGTGGAGGTACCCACGTGGGTGGGAGCAGTCACCCCCGCAGTGCTTGGGGCACAGTCGGGGAAACAGCGCTGCTGCCCAGTTCTCATCTGTCCTAAGTGCCTGCCAGTTCCCATGCTGGAGAGCACTTTCTTGTGGTTCAGAATTTTTCAAACAGCTTACGCAAGAGGCAAATCGGGGCTGAACTTGGTGCTTTTTAAACTCACAGTACCAGAGACTCATTCGCTCTAGGAAGTTGAGGCAACGTGATTGCTTTCTTTCCTACCTGCTGTTGTCTCCCAATCCAGTCCAACAACTGTGAAAATGTTTTTTTCCTATGTGTCTTCCCTTCTCCCCTCCTGTCCAAGCCGCTGTTAACGGCTTTACTATTGTGGTGAGCTGTCTGAATGGTTGGGGTGGGGAGGCCATTTGCTGCTCTTCTCAAAAAGCCAGAAGTGGAGCCTAATGTGACCTTGCCATGGTTTTCCTGTGGTGGCTTACTGCCTTGTTGATACGCTTGTGTCCCACTTCCACCACGAAGCTGGAAGCTGCTGACTTGACTTTCAGAAGGACTATGGAGAGGAGGGAACCCAGCTGGCTGCTTGGCATGCAGACTTCAGCACAACTCCTGCAGCTACTTTTCCCTTCCCTCCGACTCCTGGTGCTGGTAAATGCTCTGTTGAAAATGTGCTGGCTGCTTGAATCCACTTGGCTGGCTGTAAATTAACACCAGGTTGCGTTGCGTTTTGTGTGTGTTAAGTTGTTCTCCCTCAAATGGATGGATTGATGGGCTTTGTCTTTAAAACCAACTTGTTTTTTTAATTCGGTGATAGTGACTGAACCAACAAGGGAAGCATGATAACTGTGGTTCTACAGTCTGTAATGTAAGTGACTTAAGTCGACTTGTAAGATTACTTGATTAAGGTATTGTGGCTCGCTGATACCACAGAACTCCCCAGCTATCACTTCAGCTAGACAAAACGGAGTGTCCATCTTTCAAAACACTTCCTTGCTCTTGAGTTAACATTTATCCTCTTCAGCCTGCTCTTAGATCCTTGCAGCTGCATTCTCCCCCTCCACTCAGTACAGCTTGTTCCTTTATGCCCTGTAACAACAGCAGGGTTGTGCTGCTTTTGCAGCCTCAAACTAGAAGCTAATGTAGTTGAAGCACTACAAAACCAGTGGGGACAAACCCTGCGCACGCCTGACCTCCAGGCTGCTGTTGTGGAGCATGTGTGGCTGTTTGTTTGAGACTGGGTGGAATGCAAACACTTTAGATTAAGGATTCAAATGATTTGTACTAGAATGAGACTCTTGTGATGAGGCTGGGCTTGGTGGCTGTGAATAGACAGGGCAGCCTAGTTAAAGAGTTTAACTTGTAATAAGCTACTGCTCTGAGGGGCTAAAAAGATCCTATGTTAATGAACTGTTAGGGCTGCACTTCTAGATTAGTTCAAACTGCTAGATTTTTTTTTTTTTTTTTTTTTTTGTCGTCTTTAAGTGTGTGCCTGAATGGTTGTCCACTAAATGCTGCTGCCTCTGACCAGCTCTGCTGTGTATTGCCGTCAGCCCTGACTTGCAGCAATCATGCTCTGACTCAGGATTTCTGGCACTTGCCTGACCTCGCAGCTCCCGGAGACTCTGCTGTCACCCTCTGAGTAATGGCCCTGGCCCCCTACCCAAAGCAATGACTCGGACTTCCGAGGCGCTGCAGCACAGAGGTGGATCTCTTCTTACGGTAGAAGAAAAGGGGTGACAAGCAAAACTAGTGCTGCTTGGCAGACAGTCTGTGCTGCCCTCTGCACCGAGTGCCTTCGCTGCTGCCTCTTGTCTGTCTAATCTGCCTTGGGTTGTGGCTATGGTGGGCAAAAAGCTATTGGGCACTGACATATGACTGCTGCCAGTAGCTGAGCTGGTGTTGGCAAAGGCAGATCAGAAAATGGCCTTGTCTTAAGCGGCCAGTAACTTGCTCTGTCAGCTCCGTGGTTGCTGTGTTTTCAGACAGATACAGTTGGAAACGAGAGTTGCATGGGGGAGAGAGGAAAGCAGCAGTATTATCTGAAATGACTGAAAGCGTTCAAAGCAAGCTAAAGGAGTGGAAAGTCTCAAAAGAGGGGGTTAAATACTTAATCCTGAATCTGGAGAAAATGTCAGCGTAGGAGGGGAAAACACACAAGATGTAGCTGCATCCCTCTCAATTTCTGAAGACTGGCTGACTTCAAAAATACACTTTTTGTAAGAGTCTTATTTTTGCTGGAAATATGCACTCTTGTAAGTTTTATCCTTAAATCCTTTGAGGCTGAGACTCTGCTTATAAAATGCCAAGAGGCTGTTGTTAGACAAATTATTGGGATAACTTAAAAATCAAAGCAGTTAATTAAAATCTCAGAGAGACACTCCTTGGGGCGGGAAGGAGACTGGGAGACCCGTAGCACTGTTACCTGAGCAGCTAGTGTCATGTCAAGCAAAAACAAGGTTTCTTCTTGCTTAAACAAATTGTGTTCTGTCGGGGAAAGCAAAGCCTGCCATGGGAAGGATTTCTCTCTTCTGATGTTGCTTTGCCTTAGCTGCTGAAGGGGAAAAGGTGTCTCCACCACAGTTCAACTAAAACTGTGCTGCTGTCTGCTGTAAAACTTGAATACAAAGCAATGTGGCCTTGCCCCGTTACCTTGCTGTGAGGCTAACCCTGCCTCCTGCCCTTTTGCTGCCATTACAGTCAAACTATAGCATTAAAAAGAAATGTTAACATGCATTGTTGACTGTGGAAGTGCCTGCCTTGGACTTGCTCCGAAATGGCGTGCATGGCACAGTCGCCAGAAATCTCAGTACATAAGGCGAGGTGACTGAGGGGAGCGTGGCTGGAAGGAGGGTGCCTGGCGTGATGGGGTGCTGCCATGCTGGCCTGGAGAGGAGTGGGACCTATAGGTGGAGGGACGGATCCTGGCCAGCATGGTGCTAGGAGGATGGCAGAAGCTTCTTTTGTGGGCTAGTGTCCCCTTTAAAAACAGAGAAACTTCTACTCTTCCCCAAATGGAAATATAGTCCTTACTGATGTCAGGAACTTTTGCTTGGAAGACTCTGTTCCCCAGTGAGATAAATATTTATTGCAAATCCACAGTGTGTAGCGGAGCAGACTCTGGAGCCAGGATCTTGCAGGAGACTGTTTATGCGCGGGCTGTTCTTGGCGCTAATTCTAAATTTCCTGAGGCCGAGTATGAGGAGCTGGTCCTGCGCATTGGTTACTAAATGACTTGCTAGTCCAGCTGAGCACAGGCTTTGCAGAGCCAAGGAAGGAGTGACCAAAACAACTGCTGGGTCCCTCTGCTCCTGGCTGTGACAGTGTGGGTGCAGAGATGCGGTCAGGGAGTACTGGAAAACTGCTGCCAGCTGCTCACCCCCTGCTCGGAGAGGGGGAGGAAGCCTGGCCAGGAGTCCAGAGCTCTCCGAGAGAGGAAAATGCTCCCAGGAGTGACAGGTTTCCCAAAGTACAGCTGTGTTATCCCCAATAGCACACGCTGTGTCTGCTGCTTTCTGGGCCCAAGCCAAGGCAACCTCTGCACAAGTTGGGAATGTCTCTATTAGAAAAGAAAACAAAAAAACCACACACACTCCAAAACCCCAGCCTCTGCTGCTGGAGCTAACTAGGAAAATCCCTGCTGTTGAAATGTTTGTTTGTATAAATGCTTACACGGGTATAGCCTGATAGTGGAGTGGCATGGATACTCCATCTCAAGTGCTTTCATGCTGATAACTTCCCCTGCTACAATTTTTGTTGGTAGCTTTGCCAACAGAGCAAAACTCTAAATAGCATAACTGTGCTGGCAGAGCTCAACCGCCTGGGCTAAGCCTAAATCTTTGGGTTACTACTGATTAGATTAAAATGGATTGTGGGAGGGGAAGCATTTGTAGGGCGCAGCATTGGGAATCTTGACTGTACAAACAAGCTGAGATTAGCTGTATGGCGAGCCAGCTAGGAAAGGCACCCTTTGAAGTTGGGTGTCTGCCTGGCTTAATTTTGCTAACACTCCGGCATGGGGTAGCATAAAGATCCCCAAAATGCATGTGATGCGTTTCTTGCCAAGTGGAAATTCTGCTTGTGTGTGTGTCCAGGGAAATATTGGGGTGTAGCTGTATTCTAGGAAAGGGCAGTGAGGGCAGGCCTCTCCCTGGCGTGAGGGGGAAATATGATATATGAAATATCCCAAGCATGAAGTATCACCATGAGAAGTCATCCTTCATGGAAAAGCTGCTTTGCTGGGGCCTTTATATCCCTTTTTTTCTTCCACAGACACGGATGCAATAGGAGCCTCCTGGTACAGAGTAGGGCAACTCAGAGTGAGTTGTGAGCTGGAAAAACTGAGTCCTTTTTTTAACCTTAAACAGATTTCTCTGACTTCAGAGCTGAGCCCTGGGTAGTGAAGTGTATGAAATACCTATGATCAGGTTTGTAACTACCATAAAAATATAATCTCTTTATGAAGTAGGTGTGTATTGCTGCCCGTGACTGGGAGAACCTTCCAGGGGCGTGAAATGGCTCTGCTGCCCTTGTTTTGCTCCTGAGTCACATGAGAGCTCCTGCTTTCCCCTCCTGCAGTTTTCCTCTGAACCTTATCTTTATTTGCTTTAGGGCAAGTGATTGACACACAGCCATCTGCAACTGCCTGCTGAGCTTTATCTCCTCTAGCTGGAGGAGGGAAGCAGTCATCTTCTTCCCGCTCAGGCTCTGTAAGTCTCTGGAGGTGGGCATTGAGTATTTAGAGCAGCTATTTTGCCACCATTGCAGTAAACAGATCCCAGCATGTGCCTGTCTGGCAAAGGACTCAGTCTTTATGGCTTTGCTCTTGGTTGATAATCAGGCAAGAGCAGTTAAACAAGGATTCATTCCTTTGTAATCTCTGTGTTCTACTCCTGCTTGCTTCTACAGCATGGCCTGAAAGGCAGGCGTGTACGGTGTGGTCTGAAGAGAGCAGGCTGTGTGTAAGCAAATGCACGTGAGCTAAAAGGTAACTAAGGTTTGACTTTGTAAGTGCAGGGAAGTCTATTTTCAGCAAGCAGAGCCTGGGAGGATTCATCCCTGTTGCAGGGGAGGCACCCGTGACAGCGGGTCGCTCTCCAGAGCCCAGGATTACGGTGTAATTGTCACGGGGATTATGCCTCCTCTGCCACATGAGCCCCCAGGAGAGCCGCTTGTGGCGACACAGCTTAAAGAATCACACGGGGAGCAGGGGCAAGTGGGGGAGTGACCCAGGCTGAGGCTGTGTTAGTGCTGGACGTGCATTACTGCGCCTGCCCCCACGTAGCACGTGGGCTGCTGAGGGTGAGCACACAGGACTGGTTATGTGGCTGCAGGGAGACGGATACCTGGTTGGGCAGGGACTGGGGATGCTTCTCTTAGGTCACCTTGAATGAGTGATGCTTCTACCAGCCGAACAGTTCGTCAGCCTGCATGTTGCTCTTGCTCTATCTTATTAAGCAAGACCCTGCTCCTTACCTGTATTACCGAGCACAAATCAAAAAATAGATGTATTTTTTCCCTCTTTGATAAGAGGCACAAAGAGATAGCATGCAATAACTGGTCCTGGGGTACTGGAGATGCAGTGCTATCCCGTTGCCAGCCAGGAGCTGCCTGCAAGCCCTGGTCTGTGCTTCTGTCTCTGATTTCCCCCTCAGTCCTCAGAGGTGTTACGGATTTACCTTTGCAGCTTGCTGTGATGGGAGTGCACCTGTACAGTGGCTGTCGGAGAGGAGACGGGCAAGGCTGGCTTTGCCCAAAGCCACTCTGCCTGTGGACCTGCTCTAGGACTGCTCGAAAAGTGTTGAGCAAAGGCACAGTAGTATTTAACTGTGTCTGGAAGCCTCGGGGTGAGCCTGTCATGCAACTAAACACACATGTGTGCCTGGATGGGAGCTGTTTAACTTCTGTTCCTTGGCACAGAGGCCAGTGCAGGCCGTGTGTACTGCAAATTATGCGGGACAGACTGACCAGGAACGAGAGAGAGGTAAAATGGTACCCTGCAAGCATAAGCACAAGGAGTTAGCACAAGTGTTTTTTTTTTTTTACTGCAGCTGATGTCTTGAAGGAGTTAGGTGTGACCTAGATTGAAATACTGGTATTTGCTTTGCTCTCAGGACAAAAATGACTTTTTTTTTTTTTTTCCCCCCTCCTTTCTTCTTTTAAATTTTACTTCCCTACACAGACCTGGAGCATGGAGGGCAGGGGAGGGAGTAAAGGGTGGTTTGGGGGGAAATACAGACCCTTCCCTTACTAGTCTGGCAGGAGCTGCCTCTGCCAGAAGCTCATGTCGCTTCTAAAAACTTTACTTTTAATGCTTATTAATACGGGAAGATAGAGCTATCTTTGCCTGTTACCTCGCTGTGTGTCTCCCTCCCTTGGAGGTCAGCTCTGTTTGGCTGACTCGCACCGATCTGAGCTGCCCCGTTTCCAGCGCTGCGTGGCTTCTCCGCTTTCCTGGTTTCGAGGGGCTGGCATGCTTTGAGGGGGTGCGCTCAGCTCGTAACCCCTGCTCCTTTGCATGCTTTGTGTGAGCTTTAAAACCTTCCTGGTTTGCGTGCTCCTGCAAGAGCTTGGTGGAAGTGAACTGTATGGAAATCACCTCTCTCGGGCTTGGTGGTTTACAGAGCTTTGCATGCTTGCACTGGAAAGGCCCCATTGGGTTTGGTGTGCTTTGGTTCGTGATGCAGGAAAGCATGAGGGCCAGGGTGGTGGCTTTGCAAGAATGATCTCTTAATAACGAGGCTCCGAGGCTGGGCCATGCAGGCAGCTGCTCATGTTGTCCAGGAGCACTTTCTTGTTAAGCTGATCTAGATGTGCATTGGGGTGGTGTAAGGTGACATCATCTGCCCATGACAGCATGGATCTGGGAAAGATGTTTTGTGTAATACTGCTCGCGAGGTGATGCATAGAACTGTCCCCTAGTACAGAGCCCCTGACAAAAGCCCCAGGAGCGACATGCATTTATCTGTCCCTGCAGGCTACAAAGAGTTAACAGATCTGCACCTCTGCCCCCTCTTCTGCCACCTCCCAGGCTGGCCCAGCTCCATGTGCTTTGTCTGGGAAAGGTTGACTTTCACCTTGCTCCTGTTTACTCCTAGACTTGTGTACACAGTGCTGGGGAGGGAGACACAGGAGTGAGCGCTGGGTCTCCACACTGAAGTTATAAACTTGATAAAGAGCTCCCTGTGCTTTGGATGCCCAAGTCTCTGCAGGTCTGACTCCCTTTGCAGCTTGCTGGCTGTGACCCTTCAAAGAAGGTTTTAGTGAACTCTGGCGTGTTTGATCAGAGACAAGGGCCAGCATAAAAGCTAGTTCCATGTCTGGAAAACTTTGCCTCTGCCCCAAAACATCATTTGGGCTTTTTGGAAAGAGTTTGCAAAGGCTGTGGTGAGGACATGTGGGCTGGGGCAGGCGAGCTGCCTGGGTTTGTTATTTCCCAGAACTAGCCAGCGGCTGGGGAAATTCACACATCGGACAGAAACTTTGCTTACTGCCTCAATAAATAGAGGTTCTTGCTTTGAGAAGAGGCTAGTGGTATGCTGGGGCTGTAAGTGAAGGCCCCAGGAGCACAAAACGGAGTGGGGTGGGCTAGGGATGGAGCACAGCAGGGCTGCAAGCCCCTGACTGGGGTGCCAGGGGTGTGATTCCTGTGCCTGAACTGAGCAAACAGTGTCTGGCTTCATCCAGTAGTGCAGCCTGTCTCAGGCTTAGACATGAGACCTCTGTGCCCAGCTTTTCCAGGAATGACGCTCATAGTTCACGTGCCTGACATGCTGGTTGTCTGGCAGGGAATAAACTCTTATTTTTTTGCCACTGGCAGGCAGGAAAAGCTTCTGCTGCCCAGCATGTTGCTTAATCCCCCTTGGTGCTTACTGGGGATAAAAGCTGCTTAACATGAGGAAGAAATCCTGGAACTAGGCTCCTGCAGAAAAGGTTGATTTCTGTACAGCTCCCTCCTAAAGAAGAGCATATTAATAGTAGGGCTTGACTTCGGCTGCCGGGGCGAGGTGGGGCTGTGCAGCCGCCCAGTCTGACTCTCCCAGCAAGTCCCTGGCCCAGCTCCAGTGCTGGGATAACAGGTGGTGGAAGCAGACTCCGAGCAGCGCCGGTGCCCTTCTCCAGCTGGCAGTTGCAGTAGGTGTTAAGCTGAATGTGGCCAGAGACGACTTGGCAAGGGCTGGCCAAGGCCCTGCGGCAGTCTTCTAGCTTTTTCCTCTTGGCTGCAGCCTGCCAGCCGAGAGGAAGCACGGGCACCTTCCGTGGTGTCTCTTTACCTGGTAGCAGAGCATAGGGAGGACTGAATCCTCTTGGGAAAGGATGCACTTTTTAAGCAGTTCTCCAGATAGCTCTTTATGTGGCACTTGGGAAATCCGCAGCCCTTGCTTTTAAGTCTGTGAAAGTGCCTGTGTGCCCTCTCGCAGGTGTGTATGCGAGGAATGTGCCTGCTCCAGACCTGCCCCGCGAGCACGGCACTCCAGTGTTAACTCTTCCTGGGCTGCCCATGCCTCAGCTCCCAGGAGGAGCCTGCTTCCTAGGAGAGCATGTCTTGAAACCTGGAGGGTAAGTATGGAGGTGCCCAGCAGCCCTCTAACTTCCCTGACAGATGAATCTGTAAAATGAGGCTTGCTGCCCACAAGAAAAGTTTCTTGTATGGTTTGAGAAGCTCTCATGGCTTCCAGGAACTTCCCTGTCCTTGCTCAAGAGGTGATGAAGAGTGAGTTCAGGGAACACTCCCATATAATCTTATTTATGCTTGTGAGTCAGTAATTTCCTTGTTATGTCCTCTGGCTTGTAAACACTGTCTGTCCTCATTTAAATAGGGTTTTCTGATAGCCAAACCTGGTGCGTTGCACAGTATGTACTAATCACCGTGGCTGTCTGCCACCACTTTGCTCACGCTGGGCTGATCTGATAAGGCCAGCCTGCTGTCCAGCCACTCAGTGGCCTAAACGCGGTTTTTCTTGAGCTGCTCTCGTTAGGACATTAGCTGGCTGTGATTCATAACGAAGTACRGCATGAGCTGGCACAGGGGTGTGGTTCAGCAGAGCGCTCTTGCCAATGTTGATCTGCCCTGGCGCAGCAGCTGGGTTATACGGACCTGCAGCAAATGTGCTCCCCAGCACTGGTGCCCTAGCTCGGGCAAACGGGAATTGGGCTCTCCTGCCCCTTGATGAAATGGCCAGAAGCTCTCATGGGAGCAGCCACTGCGTGCTGGCAGCAGTTTACATTGCAGGTCTGGCTTTGGCTAGGTTTCATGTATCTTGAAATGAATTTGCCTTGGAGCGAGTGATCCATAACGTTAGGAATGCCTGGTTCCAGACCGGGAGGGGATTTCTTCCCAGCTGGCCTTCCTCCCCAGCCCCCTTCCCATCACCTAGTGCCAGGCTTGGGCAGAATGGAGACAGGGGGTCTAGGAGGAGAGCTGGCCTCAGCACTTCATGCCCTCTAGGCTGTTGGTTTGGTTATCCTCCCGCAGAGTTGCTGGGGAAACCAAAGATGCCTCAAGAAGCTAATGAAAAGCACATCTAGTAGCCACTGCTCCTTATGCAAAATGAGAAACATCTTGCCCTGACCACAAGACCTTGTTTGTGGCAAAACCAGTATGCTAATGGACAGGGAAATCTGGGCTGGAAGCAGGGCTGGGGCTGTGGGCGGGGGAAGCTGACACATGGCTTATGGCTGATTGTTGGCCTTCATTTGTGAGATTGATAGTGGATGTGATTCGTCGGTTGGTGTCACCGCTGGGCTGTAGGATGGGCCACACCTGGCTGGGTAAGCAGGAGGGCTGATCCCAGCTGCTCAGGGTCTCACTGCTGCCCTGATGAAGCAGCAAGTGCTGGGGCTCGGGTGGTGCCACCCAGCTCTAACTGTCCCTGTGAGCCTCTTATCTTCACCCCCTGTCAGGCTGTAGCTCGTGATAAACCTGTACATTAAGAAGAGCCCTCAAATGTGCACGACTGTGGAGCATGTTGAAAATGCTCTCCTGGGTAGTTAAACCTTCCGGACTTGAGCCCAAGTTCTAAGAGACACCCAGGGAACATGTTCCCAGTCTTCTGTGGGGACAGCATGAAAAAATGTTGACAGCTTAGCCCCTGGCTATGAGACCCATCCATCTGCATTCTGCTTCTCGCTATAGGGGAAGGGGTCAAGTCCCCTGCCACAGTGATGACTTCATGGCTGTGGAAGCATCTGGAGCTGCTGGAATCTGTGGGCTGGTGTTGAGCAACCTGAGAGCTCATACCTGCGGTACCCTCGCCGAAGCTGGCCCCAGGGCTGTGGGGCCAGGAGAAATAGTTCTGGGGAATTAGCATAACCTTGGTGAGGGCAGGAGGTTTGGGCTTGTGGCTCCTTGAAGGTCCAAGTGCAAATGAGCTTTGGTGTGTAAATTGCCATTGTGGCCAAACAGCTGATTCTCTGGGAGACTTTCCTGCCATTTTGCTAATGTGTGTCTGTAACTGCAGTCATCAGGCCATAGGATCGAGGACTTCATTTACAGACTTGTTTGTTTACGTGTGTCTTAAGAGGGGAGGCAGGGGAAGCTCTTCCTTCAGGCAAGTCGTTATTGATAGCAAGTGCTCTTGAATGTCACGTTATATTGCACTGCAATTCAGCTGAACTGACAGACCAGTTTTTAACCCTTGGGTGATAAAATAGGTTTGTTCTTCATACAAGAAGCAACTAATTGCCTTGGTGTGAGGCTTCAGTGCTGTGCAAAAAACTGACCTATAGGTGCCAGGCTTTTTCTCTGGGAATAGCAAGTCCTTCCAAATCCCCCCTTATCACAACCTGAAGGTATTGCTCTTCCAAATGCTTTTGCTACAAACTCCTGACCAAGATCCCATTGTGTTATTTTCACCCTGTGAGTTCAAGTGAACCTCCTGATCTGTAGCCCTCAGGAAATTCCCCTCCCAGGCTGGCTCTCACTTCTGTTCTGAGAAATTCTAGGGGAATTCAGCTATTTCCAGGCTGATGAAGATAATGCTTTTGGTAGAGAGGAAGTTCAGCATTTAATGTTCTTCTGATGGAAGTGATATGCTCAGCACAGGCTCTGAACTCCTGACCTTTTGCGAAATGCTTCTGAGGAGTTGCCTGATACTTAATACTTCTCCACCCCTGTTTACAGGTGAGAGAAACGGAGACCATGGATGCCCGATGGCTTGACTACCCTGCCTCCGGAGACTTGCCAGATGATGAAGACATTGGCGAATTCAGGCCTCACTTAACTTCTGATGGGTTAGATATAGATGAGGCATCTGGGTCTGGAGGTAAGCAGAGAAGGGGGAAAATGGGTCTGCCTTAGTTGATGCTGTGAAATTTCTTCCAGTACCAGCCCATGAGTGATGGGCTAAGTGTACAGCCAGAGCTCCAGAGGGAACTACAGTGTCAGGTGGAGATGAAAGCCATGTGAATCGTAGTCACTCACAGAAGAGAACAGTGAAAGTGGTTGTACTGTGATGTTGAATCACTTGGGGAGGACAGATGGAGTCCAGCCAAGCTTGTCTTACTGCAAGTGAAAAGGCATTGCACTGGCTGGATGTCTTTCCTGTTGAACTCCAAAGAACTTCAGAGAAACTTAAAAAAAAAATCTGTTGTTGAGGTAGTGTTAAAAGGCTTAAAGTTAGTATCTCAGCTGAGGCCAAAAAAGGTAAAGGACTAACTGGTGTTCAAGTGAACTCCGTGACATGCAAAGCTCCCTGCCCAAACCAGTTTCTGTAGCTCTGTGTCCCCTTTATGTGAACATTTGTTCTCTAAAAGGGAAAGAACAAGTGCTGAAATCGGTGCCTGGCATGTTTGGGCAGATCTGTTAACTAGAGGGTTGGCAAACTATCCTTTAGGGATGGGTGGTGAGAGCATTGCCCTCCACTGGCATTAGCTTAGTAAGCTATAGCAGACCTGCTTTGCAGGGCAACTCCTGATAATCTGCAGCAGGTGCCAATGGATCCAGCTGAAGACCCCTCCCATGCGAGGGGTGTTGGTTGTAAGATTACATCTTATGGTCTTGTGCAATCAAAGCCATTAAATGGCAGAAGTACTAGTAGATAAGAGGGAATTGTAGTCAGCAGAGAACAAGAGTCCTAGTTTGTCTGCAGTTGCTGGTATTGCAGGAAGTGTCTGAATTCTGGAAAAATGGCATGTCATGAGAGGAAAACTTAGTGTCCTCCTCTATTTTTTTTTACTTTTTTTTTTTTTTTTTTTTTTTTTTTTTTTTTTTCTTTCCCCCCTCTGCAGACTACTCAGACTCTGAAGATGCCATATATCTGACCACCATGGATACTCCTGTGGTAGGTATTGCCTCTGCATGTTTTAAGCAACATGTAGCTACTCTGGTCTGTCTGTGAAGCTTTCTGAATACCCTTCCCCCTGCAAGATGTGGCATCAAGATGAATCTACCTGCATGAGCAGGAACAGTGTACTCATAATGCACTAAGCAAACTTTCTTTTCCCCGCACACCCTCCTACTTTCAGTTGTAGGTAGGTTGGGTGCTGCTTACTGATGGGTGTGGTTTGTCTATATTCTGTAGATATCTGACAACTATATCCCTGGAGATACTGAGAGAAAGATAGAAGGTGAGAAGAAAAACACAATGGTGGACAATGAAATCATTCCAGACAAAGCTGTACCTGTCGAAGAGAACCTGTCCAACAAGATCTCCATGGCAAGCACAGCCAACAGCAGCATCTTCGAAAGAACAGAAGTCCTTACAGGTAATACTCCACCTTGTCCTGATAAATCATTAATACTGTAAATCAAAATGCCTTCTATTGTTCCGTGTTTCTCTGGGGAGCAGTTCCCTGCTGACAAGGGGAGTGAGATGCATTACCTCTGTGACTACCTGTGTCAGGGTCACTTCTGCCTTCTAGTCCTTAAACAGCAGAAGAGCCTACTGCTTGCCTTGCTGGGGTAAACAGCCTGTTTTTGAGCCTGCCAGCTGACTGTTGGCTTAAGTGCCACACAAGTCATGTGGCAGCTGCTCTGCACCCACATACTACCTCAACAAGAGGCGTATCTAGCCATAAATCAATGACATCATAGACTTTCATATCAAATGCAGGCATTTTCCTTCTAACCTCTGCCCAAGTCCTGCCTCTTCTGAGCCTTGCCAGGAACCAAACAACCCCTCTAAGGGATTTGAACACCTAGTCAACTGTTATGAATCTAAGTACCTCTGTCTAGAGCAAAACCGAGCAACTGGCTTCCCTTCAGCATGTGGGACAGATCTGTCTCAAGGCATGCTTCATCGAGCACTTGGCCTGATGGTCCGAGTACAAACCTCAGCACATCTTGCCAATCTGCAGCCATCCTTCCAGTCAGAGCAGTGACTGGAAGGTGGATTGCAAAGCCACCTAACAAAGAAGCTGTTTTAGTGCAATGAGTAGGTGTCACAGCAAAGGATAAACTTCACTGAAGTTTTGTGGCCACCCTTGGTGTGAGGAGAGAGAAAATCTTAGTGGTTTTCTGTGGGTTTGTGGTTTTTGGTTGTTGGGGTGTTTTTTGGAGGGAGGTGGGGGTAGTGGGATGTTGCTGTTTAATTGAAATACAGAGCCCCCAGAGTGTGCTCACACAGGTAGTTAACAAAACATTCAAATCAGAGCTATACCATTTTCCTGGAGTTGATGCTGATTGTGGGTTGTGGTGGGGCTTTTTTGGGTGGTTTTTTTTGTTTTGTCTCCACGCAGGGAGGACTTTTTTTTTGGTCAAAATTTCTTTCTTGCACTAAACTGGAAGATTAACGTAAACTGGTTAATGTGGAACATGTGATTATTCTATGGTTGGTTGAAAGCAATTTCTGGCCTTTTCCAATAACATCTGCTGTTGCTGAAAATGCCAGCACATATGGTGACAGGCACATGGACAGCACTGACTCTGGAGGCAGTTCTGGGGGCTGGTACTATTGAAGCCGATTTTGAGATGTAGCTGAGGGTTTGGAGTGGTCCAGGAGTTTAGACTTATTCCATGCTCTTTTTTCCTCCCCAGCTCTCATTGCGGGAGGGGCAGTGGGCCTCCTGTTTGCTGTCTTCCTGATCCTCCTCTTAGTCTATCGCATGAAGAAAAAGGACGAAGGCAGTTATGACCTTGGGAAGAAACCGATCTACAAGAAAGCCCCTACAAATGAGTTCTATGCTTAAAGCTCAGCAGCACCTTGTGCCCATCAAGGGACAAACAGACTGTATGGAAACACTGTGCCCTCAGATGAGATGTGCTGAACAAATGCTCTTTTTGGATTGAATTCCAAAGCGACTTCGAGAAAAAAAACAAACCTCCTACGTGACCCTTCCCATCTTGCTCAGCTAACAAGGGCCCAATGAAATACAAAGAGTCTGAAAAAAAAAACCTCAGTGTATTTTTTTTCTAGAGCTAATGTAAAAAGAATAAAGATGCCAAATTTTCTGCTTGGTTTTATAGAGGGTATATAAACACAAAACAGACTGTATGGAAGTAAACACTGTGTGTTTGCATCCAGTGTGCTGTGCTCAGATTGGCTGCTTCTATAGAAGGTGGCTTTTTTTATAAACCTTGCTAATAGATGTCTTGCAGCAGGCTGTTGATGTGAAGCATTTTTGTGGAGAACTATTTATGAATCTCTTACACTACAGATAATGTTGCCTTATCAGGGAGTAAAAGGCCCATAGGGGCTCAAAATCCCTGAATGCCATAAAGGGCCTGTGGGAATGTCTTCCCCAGGAGACTTCTGTCTCTTCCTGTCAGCCCCAGGCAAGGGTCATTAGTCCATGAAATCAGGACAGCCAGTTTTGCTTGGCTATGGCAACACCCTTTCCTTGCCTTCAGTCTCTTACCTTTTTATAAGGATTTCTTGTAGGATTTTTTTATAACAAAATTTTAAAGAAAATAGCCTAATGTTTATATAAAGTTTGTAGAAATTGTTTTGAAATAATAAAAAAAAAAAAATCTACTTTTTTAATTTCCTCAGACTTATTTTTTCAATCCCTTTGTGTTTCCTTTGGCCAGGCATTTCTCTAGAGATGTTGTTTTATATGATTCATATTCTGAACTGAAGCAGAGTTAGCTACAGTGTGTTACAGGTTTCTTCTAGTTCTATAGCAGCTACTGTAGAGGGTGAAAGATATTTATGGTTTTCCCATAACTTTTTTAGGATTTGTTTGTGGGGTTTTTTTTTGTTTTGTTGTTTTTTTTGTTTTGTTTTGTGTTTTTTTGTTTTGTTTTTTTAAATAGAATTATTTATAGTTTCTGAAATGGCTGCTCTTCTCATTTGGTAACTTTTATCCTTTTTATGTAAAACACTAATATAATGAGTCTCTGTGAAAACTATTTAAGCTTTATTCTGTGAATTTTAATTATAAATTCAAGGCAATAACTTCTAGGATTAATCTGTATGCAAAATTGGATACATAATATGATTGAAGTAGGGAAAAGATGAGAGTATTTCTAGCCTGTAATATATTATAATCAGTCCTATAGAGCTATATATTATATATTTTACTGAGAAGTAT
Source organism: Phoebastria nigripes (assembly GCA_035582835.1). Taxonomy (NCBI): domain Eukaryota; kingdom Metazoa; phylum Chordata; class Aves; order Procellariiformes; family Diomedeidae; genus Phoebastria; species Phoebastria nigripes. The sequence continues at coordinate 43,622 of JAYKAV010000181.1, forward strand.
ACAGTTAAGAGTGAAAAGGCTGGAGTTAATTCTTCAGCAGCCTTACTGTGTGTAAGAGGCTTGATCTCATTTGTACTGCTGTCTGTCCAGTGCCTTGTCTAAAGCGCAAGTGGGCTCGTGCTAGGGAAGGCAGCTGGGAGCAGCCTGAGCCGCAGGGCTCCGTCGCCATGCCCCGGGCGGTGCCTGGAAGCAGGCTGCAGTCGGTGATGTGCTGGGTTTGATCCTCTGAGTTGGAGCAGAGATCCCCGTCTCTGCTCTGGGGTTGCTTTTTGAAGCAAGCGTTGGAAGCTTGCAGTATGGAGAAAATAACTCTTTGTTTTGGGGGCTGGCTGTGCTGCAGAGTCCCTGCGGTACTGTGCCGAGTACCTGCCTCTTGCAGAAGGCTGGCTTTGGTAGCTAGAAGTCTGCCTTGGCGGCAACTCCCAGCTGGGAGCACTGAGCTTTCATAGATGGCTAGCTCTGAACCTCCTGCGGTGGGTTTTTCTTGATATATCATGTACATAGCTCCTACCTCTACTGAGAGTTAGACCAATTCCCCCAGCGCTCCTAGAGCGAAGGGTAATGTGCGTGTCCGATGCCTCTGTTTCAGGAAGGCGTTTCAGAACTAATTTGTGCAAGTCGTGTCCTACTGCAGCTCTCTGAACGTGGAGTGGTTTAAGACAGAGTCTGAGCGTGGGTCCCTAAACTGCATAACTGGGTAGGCAGCACAAAACCAGACAGTTGCGAAGGCTGTTTAGAAATCTCATCAACTCCTGAAGCCTCCTTACCGAGTCTTTGTTGTAGGCGTGAGGCCAAATTCGTAGACGATAGAACAAAGAATTCAGCTTCAGCCAGTGGCAGCTGCTTCTCGGAGCTAGGCAGGCGAAGTGGAGATCGCAGGGGGGCTGTGTATTGAGACATCTGTGCAAGAGGACTTTTCCCAAGGCTCCTCCTCCAGGTTGACTCACTCACTTGGTCCCAGTACAAGTGTGTTCGGGGAAAATGTGGGCTCTGGGAGGCTCTAAAAACTGCACAGAGTTCACTGTAGACTGGGGAGGTAGAGGGAGGATTTTACTGCCTATGGACAGCACTACCAGGAAGGCAGGAGCAGTGTCTGCGTCTCGGGATATTTAGATTCTCTTGTGTAATTGCTCTTGGGGATTTTCCACTGTTACTGATTTATTTGTTTTTTTTTTTTCTCAAATAAACTGGTACTTTCTAAAATTGGCTTTTTGGACTGTTTCTGATCTGAAATTACTTTTGGGAGCTGGATAACAGGGAGCTCATGTTTGTGTAACTTCTTGGTTTACCGAAGGGGAGGGACGCTGGGATCTGGCTTGGCAGTGGCCTGCAGCTCAAAGGGGCTTTGTCAGCTGCTCCCGAGCTGTCTTCAGCATCTGACCCACAAGAGACTCCTGTAAGACCAGCATCACTGGGTTTCTGGAGCTACTGAAGCTCCTCCAGGCAAGTAAAGCAGATGCAGCATGGCACAAGGAGGTGAGTCCATCCATTCTCTGGTGATCAGTTTTGTGATGACAATTTGAGAGGGCTGTCCTCTTGCGGCTGGAAGGGCCAGAGGGGGGTAGAGAGGGGCTTGTGCATGTACCCTGATGACAGCAGAACGTTCCTGTGCCTTCAAACATAGGAGCAATGTGCAGAGAGTCTTGCTCGACCAAGTTTCAAGCCAACCCTGTTTAACTGATGTGGGCCTTCATGGGGGGATAGAGCTGTTTCAGCTGCCCTGGGATCAGGTGCTCTGGGAGCAAGTCCACAGGTGACTTCATGCCATTTTGGACTAAAGCAGCTCTTGTCTTAAGCAAGACTTGGAGGAAGCTGCTGCTTCTCCAAGCCCCTCTGTTCTGACAGCTTGGTGCTCTCGAGGGATGGGACCCATCTCTCTCTCCCTGGGCATGTGGGAGAGGGCGGGCTGTGTGGAGAGCAGGGCTGCTGGCTGGGAAAAGTGCTGAGTCTCCTAAGAAGTGCTGTATTTAAATGGATTATCGTCCTCGAGAAAATCTAATTCCCTTCTTCCTGGTGGGAACTCCTACCGTGGGTGGTTAGGATTAGCAGGGATGGAGGAAACAAATTGGGACAAGTACACAGGCTCCCTCGGGGGAGCAAATGCTTGCTCTGCTCCTTGTTGCCTGGTCCGTCACTGGTGTGCTCTCGAAGGTCCTCTGAGAATCTGCTTCTGGTACCAAGAAGCTGCCATGCGCTCTCAGAGCTGATCTTTGCTCCGTGGGAGCTGCTGTTTGTCAGTAAATCGGTGACGTATGCCTGCAATCTTCATGTTCTTTTGCCTTGTGTGGCTGTGACAGGTTCTTGGACGTGCTCCTTGGAACAACGTATGTTTGTCTCCTCTTCCCCCCCCCCCCCCCCCTTTTCTTTTTTTTTCTCTTTTTCCCTCTTTTTTCCCTTTGTCTCCTGGGCTTCATCTCTTGGTTGCAAGAATCCTGTGTACTTTCCAAAACTGCCCTCAGCGTAAAAGTGCCTTGTTTTTGCAAAGCAATCTGGACGGGTACTCTGCAAATCCCCAGAGTGCAAGCCTGGCTGCCTGCCCATGCTTGCAGAGCTGCAGTTCCTGGGATGGATTTGTCACCATTCCCTCCATTCTGCCTTTCTGCCCTCCCCAGCCAGCCTGCCTGTATCCGGTGTTAACCAACGGGCGACTCACACAAACGCCTCGTGAATTCCTGGTCTTCAGCTCTGACCCCTGAGATGACACTTGGTTGTTTTTCCTCCTAGCGCTGCTCTGGTTTTAAAACGAAAAACCTGAGGACCTGCTTTGCTTGGCTTGAAAATAGCCAGAACCCTCCTGGGTACTGATGTGACTGAGTGGCCATGGGCAGCTCTGCCCTTCCCAAGCACCCCCTGGCAGGAGGGGCTCGGGGGAACGAGTGGAGAAGCTGGAAGATGAATTGTAACCTTGCTCATCCCCTTTACTTTATGGCTTCCAGGGGGGTTTTGGGGTGGAGTTCACGGGTGTTTGTGTCCCTTGTTTTGCAGGCTGAGCTGCGGCRCTGGGGCGGGTGCCATGCCGCGCTGCGTGCCAGAGAGGTGCTGAAACAGGTCACAGAGATGGTGTGCAATAGTGTTCGTGATTGCGGTGCCTGTTCTCAGCACCTCTAACCCTCCAGAGGGGCACAGGGCACCCACCTCTCAGGGCAGGACACCCAGGCTGCCTGCAGAGACCGTGGAGACCAGGAGGGGACAATTCCTGGCCCCCCAGAGACACGGTGTTTCCCACGAGCATCCCTCAGCCCGCTGGGTGCTGAGCAGGGTGCACAGCTTGGCTCCCGTGGCTGCAGGTGGGGACAAGGTGAGCAGGGAGAGCCCAGGGGATGGGGGTCCCAGTACAGCCCTCCCCTGCCCACTGGGCTCCCTGGTCGGCYGGGCGAGCCAGGGCTGTGCAGGAGGTAATGGGGCAGGTTGTCCTYGGGGCTGGGGCCTGTGTGGTGAAAACCTTCTTCCTTCGTTACCCCTGGGCGCAGCTGACCCTTCGCCRCAGGGGTGTTCCTACAGTTCGGGCTAAAACCTTTCAGCTCCTCCTTCACCCTCCTCTGTCCCATGTTGCTCGGTGCCAGCTGCGGTGCAGGCGGTGCTGCCCAAAGGTCTGGTGTCTTTGGGGTGCTGAGCCCACCACGCGGACCAAAGTGGCTCCTCGAGGCTTGTGTTTCACCCAGACTTTGAGGAACGGGGAAGCCGGGGTGCTCGCTGCCGTGTGATGGAGCAGCATTGCCYACGCAGGCTAACAAGAAACACCCCATGGACGAGGAGGGTGGGTTTTTTGCACCAGCAGTTGCACTTGAGGTGTAGCAGCACGGTTCTGGCTTTTGACTGCAAACTCTGGACTGCCGCTGCCTGCCTGGTGTCCCTGCCCTGCCCCCCTGCCTGCCCACCCGCCCCCTCTTCCTGGGAGCCCTCGCAGAGCCCCGCGGCCGAGAACCCCGGGCCCACCCGTGACATCCCCCGCGCCCCCGGCACGGCTCCCGGGGCCCCTTCCCGCCCGCTCGCCTTGTGTCTGCTGCCATCTCCCGGGCACGCCCGGCCCGGCCCGGCCCGGCCCGGCCCGCCCGCGGCCGGCCCCTGCGCTGCCCTCGCTTCCCCGCGGCCCCCACCGGGGAGCGGGTATCTTTTGGCGGGGCGGAGGGGGCTTCTCTGCTCATTACAGGTTGCGCGGCCGTGGCACCCCGCCGCGGGTGGGAATTCCTCGGCACGCAGTGGTCTCGGACGCGGGACTGAGAATTGCAATGGTGCTAACGCTGTTAGGAAATCCGGCCGGCTGCTAAGAGGTTTGTCTTTCCCCTTTCTTCCCCACTTTCTTCCCCTCTTTATTCCCGCCTTTTTTCCCCGTTTTTTCCTTCTTTTTCCTTTTTTTCCTTTTTTTCCTTTTTTTCCTTTTTTTCCTTTTTTTC
>JAYKAV010000181.1:48266-69970 GCA_035582835.1 Phoebastria nigripes
TTTTTTTTCTTTTTTGTAGCTAAAGGCCCTGAGCCCTCGTCAGGAATGGGGAGAAGGGACTGAAACAGTTTCTCACCTGGAGGTGCCACCAGCTCCTGACTCCCCAGATGGGAGCGAGCGCTTCCCGAGGTGCTCCCCAGCCCAGGTTTGTGCTCCTTATGGGAAGGATTCAGAGAAAGCGTTATCGAGGCGTTACCTATGTCACTTTTCATCCCAGCTATTGCAGCCAAAGCTCGTGGGCAGTTTTATAGAGGTGGCCTGGGCTCTGAAAGGCATCTGGGACCTGTAGGGAAATACCATTTCCCTGCAAAAGGCATTAAAAGAGCTTTTGTGGGACTTTGCTGCAGGGGGGGAGCAGCTCGCRGCCGGACACCGCAGCAGAGGGAGGACGGTCACCCATAGCGGCTGGTTACTTGGGGAGGGTGGGGGGTGCGGCATGAGCCCRGGGGGAAGGGAGGCCCCCAGAGTGTCCCTGTGGCAGGAGGTGCTCAGGCTGAGCAAGGGCCGGTGAGGTGCTGACCTGTCTTTCCCCATGGGCGCATGGGCTGCGTGTTTCGGGAGCTCAGGGCAGCGTCCCGGGAGCTCACCCCGTGCCCAAGTCACCGCTGAGCCACTGTGGGTGAGCCGGGCTGGGACAGGCTGCGCCTCCCCGACAGCACCCCCTGACCCCCTGAGGTAAGGATTTGCTTCGTTTTGCGTCTGGAGACGCTCAGACCATGCTGTGCCTCACACTGCAGCCCACCCAGGGAGAGCACCCTGGCTCACCAGCACCCCCTTCCCACCCCAGCGCCAGGGGGATGGGCTCTTCCCTCCCCCTTTTCCCAGCAGAGTAGATGGAGACACAGATCCCCTGTCCCCACATGGAAACCAGAAAGGGCAGGGATTTCTCCTGTCATCCTAAAATATTGGTGGCTTGGGAAAAGTTTGGGCGGGAAAAGCTGTAATGATACATTCGTCCTGGGAACAGATTAAACTTAATAACGCGGGGTCATTGCGGCGAAGGTGCGTCTGATAAATGCAGTGAGATGAGGCAGAGCTCAATGGTGGGGAACAGACCCCAGGGGAGCAGCTCCTGCGTGTCTGGACGGCGCCAAGGAGCTCACCCGAGAAAATCCACCCGCAGCTGTGCCAAGCGTGGGGCGGCCAGGGTTGCCCTGCTCGGAGAGGGGCTTGTGGGTGCCAGCCAGCCTGCTCCATGGAGAACCCACCACCCAGCACGGGGGTCCCGCTGGGCTGCGGGGACAATGGGTGCTGGCAGCCCTGGCAGCTCCCCCAGGCCCACCCCGTGCTCGGTGGGACCCCCTGCTTGTCCCGGCCCGGGGTCAGTGTGCTGCAATGAGCCGCCACGTTCACAGCTCCAGGAGCCACGTCCCCAGAGCCACCGGCAAGCCTGGACATGCGAGGGCTGCGCTGAGCATCACGGAGGGTGTGGTGGAGCCAGCCTGGCTCCCAGCGGCACCCCCAGCCTTGGGGCAGCGGGCGGTGGTGGCTCAGTGCTGAGCCTGAACTCCTGGGGATCTCTGGGGCAGGGATGCTGGCTTGGCGCAGCCTTGCCATCGTGTGCTTTGCTGCGGGACGGAAGCCGAGTAGGGCYGTCCTGAACCCTGTGGGTGCATCTCCGTTTGGCTGCAGGGATGGGAGGCTCCCCTAGGACTGGTGGCCCCTTGTCCAGGTGCTCGCCTGCGTGGCCAAGACAGCCAGATGTGTGGGGTGCTGGGTGTCTGCCAGCAGCCAGTCCCTGTGTGTCTTTAGCCCAGGCGGTACTCGTGCAGGATCTGGCCACCAAGGCTACTGAGGCTGCTGGGCTCATTGCAGGTTTGTTTTGCAAGTCCATCCTTGGTAAAGACGATCCAAAATCCTGGTCCTCCCCTTGAGCCTTTCCTGGGGCTTCCAGGGAGGTGATGGCCGGGGCCCCTTCGCGCACATCTCCTTGCAGCAGGCTCGGGAAGAAGCACAGCCTGAATGCAGAGCCAGAGCTTGGGGCTGCCTAATTTTGAAGGCAACCTACCGGGACCAGCATGAGGGGCAGGCTGGCATGCTCTCCCCTGCCGCTGCCCTGGCGAGCAGCCACACCACCAATGACCAGTTCCTTGTTGGAAACCAGTTTGCTGCAGCTGCAAGTCCATTGCTGCTCTGCATCCCGAGGGCGGGAGTGTTTCAGCGTGGGGCAGGGCAAGGGCTGGGTGACCCCAGACCTCTGTGGGGTTTGGCATGGGCAGGGATGGACATGAGTGTGGATGTCCCCATAGCTCTGCCCAGCCAGGCTGGCATGAGGGCTGGGGGTGCTCCCAGTGCCGAAAGGCACCGGCTCACCCACAGGCACTGCCCTTGCCGCTGCCGTGTTGCCCTGCCAGCCCCGGGCAGGAGGGAGGCTCAGGGTGTTTTGCCCAGTGTTGACGTTGTGGAGGAAAAAGACCTGGTTTTTAATCATGGGCTGGTTATTTTGGGGAAGCGGGGGGTGCAGGAGGTGGGCTGGCAGCCCCAGGCGTGCAGGAGGGAACAATGGGGCCACTGTGCAGCCGAACGCCCTGGCTCCTGTCAGAAAGGTCCCAAGCGAGGGATTTTCAGCATGTTTCTATTCCCCCACTCAGGTATAATTACACGGGGGAACAAAGAGTCCTTCAAACCTGCCTGCTCCCCTCAGCACAGCCCCGGGGGGCTGTGCGCATGCACACACGTCGGCTCTCGGCGGGGTGCAAGGGGACGGTGACCATGCACACCAGCAAGGGCAGCCCGGTGGGCCTGGTGACACTGGGTAGTGGCATGGGGACAAGCCCTGGGTGCATCCCCAGCTCCCCTGGGAGCCACGGCCAGGGTCGGGGGGCTCCTCTCCCAGAGCCACGCTCCTGGTTGTGCACCCAGGGCAGAAAGCAAAGAACAAATCTCACCCTGCCTCTCAGCACTGATCTGCTGCTGTTAATGTAGCCGTAAGCTGGAGTGGGTTTAATAAAGCGCCTTTTCTTCTGCCCCTTTGGTGCCTTGTCCCACATGTAGGAGCCCCTCCAAGCTCCCTTGCTGGGTGCTGGTTTGGGGCTCGGTGATGGGGCAGCGGCGGGGGCTGCTCCCTTCACTCCCATTCAGGCAGACAGCTCCTGGCAGCTCTCCGTGCGGGGTCGGGATGGGTGGCCCCACACGAGCAGCATGCCAGGGGCTCCATGTCAATCTCCCATGCGGGTCTGGCGGGTGAGGACCACGCCGAGCATCCCTGTGGGGAGTGGGTGTGCAAAGGGCTAAAGCCCCTGTGCTGCTCCCCTGTACTGTGATGCCTGGCCCTGGCAGGGCTGAGCCCTTCTCGCAGGGACTTGCTGCAGCCCAGCTCAGGCAGGGACTGTCAGGCGGCAGCGGAGGCAGGCAGGGTCTGGTGAGGTTCCCAGGGCCAGGCTCCTTCTCTGGGAATGGGTTTGCGCTGGACTGAGCTGTGCTCACACATCAAAGCTGTAGCAATTCATTCCCTCTGTCTTTTTTTTCCAGCCCCTGTCTGCCACTCAGCCCACACCCTGAAATGCCGGTGCTGCCCGGGGCTGCGGCCGGGGCCAGGTCCCTGTTCTGGTTGCAGGGAGCAAGGACACATCACTGTGGGATCGAAGCCCTCCAGCTGCTGCTTCTCCTCCCAGCCGCTGCTCCTGGCAGAGCCCGGCGCCAGTCCCGACACCCCAGTCCCTTTGCAGAGACCCGCCAGAGAGGGCTTTCCCAGCCAGGCCTGACGCAGAGGTGAGGGGCACCAATGAGGGAATCTGGGGCTTCATCCCCTAAACTGTCCCAGTGCAAGCCAGCCAGGGCAGGAGGCCAGATTTAACAGGGCAGGGGGCACGGGGGTGCTTGCAGCCAGCACGACCGTGCAGCTGGGGTGCTGGCATCCTGCAGGCACGGTGCTGCACAGTGCTGCCTGCTCCCCGCGGTGCTCCGAGCAAAGCCATGCCAGGGTAGCACCGAGCCCGACAGTCCTGGGGCTGCAGACGAGCACCCAGGGGTGCTGCTCAGCTCCTCTGCTGGTGGCTCCGCAGCCACAGAGTCCTCCCTGGGTTCACGGGAAGGGAGCTGCACCCAATCGGTTCTTTCTCAGTGCTGATCCTAACAACTGTAACTGTCTGCTTGGTTTGCATGCCTAATTACAGCAACGATGCATGGAAATCAGGCCTGCATTTTTCAAGCCCAGTTGTTTATTTAAGCTGTTTAAAAATCTACTTTCCCTCCCTGGTGAACCCTGAGAAAACTATCCATGTGTTTCTTTTGAGAGCGGGATGAAAGCAGATTGCCAGCTCCGTCCATCCTGCCCCCGCTAGCTGGGCTCCCTGGACCCCCCAGCAGCGCTGCAGCATGGGGCTGGCCACGGGGAGCTGAGTCCAGCATTGACCCCGCACCCCTAGTCCGGCCACTAAGCCCCGGCTGCAGCCCCAGGGCAGTGGTCCAGACCTGCATCCCAGAGGGATGCTGCTCGCCCCCAGGCTCAGTCCTTCCCTGGGCTGCAGGGAGTCTGGAGCTTGCSAAGAGTGAGCTTGTTTTTAGCTTGTTTTTCTTGTTTTAAGGAAAAAAAACCCAAAAAAAGGAAACCCAATTTTCCACAGGCTTTTTGGCTGCATGGGCAGGGCTGAGCGCCCGGAGCTGTGGGCACAGAAGCGTGGCAGTCTCTGCCCCCGAACAGCCCGTCTCGGGACAGGGCCTAATAATACCCGCTCCTGGCATCACCGGTGACGCAGGCACCCGCGGGTGTCTCTGGCTTGCTCCATCCTTAATGCTATTTGGGTTTTTTTTTTTTTTCAGAGTCTGGCCAGCGGGCCCACACGCCTGGGCAGTTCCCGATGCACTTGGAGTCTCTTGAGCAGGTAATTGTAATTCCTCAGCGACCCAACTCAGCTTATTTTGGCCCCAGCATAATTTTGCATCCCACCGCCCAGATGGGTTATTTATAGCTCTGTCAGAAAAAGGATAAAGTCAGCACAGGTTTTCTGGGCACTGCCCAAACCTATGGCCCCGTACGCAGGGCTGCACTGGGCTGGGGCCAGTGGTGCCCTTGGAGGGATGCTTGGGGTAATGGGACCCCACTGGGGTTCTGCAGGTAGGGCTGGGACCAGTGCAAGGGACTGGTAGGGAGGGGGATTTTTTGGCTCATGATGCAGTAAGCGGCCCCTTGTTGGCCAAGCCCTGTTCATGCGCTGCACCAGCCCTTGGCATCAGCCCCAGGGGCACCACGTTTCCAAGAAAGGGGTTTTTCTCTGCACCTTTGCCCTGGCTGGTGGGCAGAGCAGCATCCCCRCATTCCCCGCTCTTGTGGGCTAGTGATACAGATATTTACGCCAAGCAGCGTGAGCCATGGGCCCACTGGACTACCCAGAGGCTCTGCCTGGGGGCGTGGGACAGGGACAGCCCCAGGCGAAGGGCTTAGGGCTGGGGGGAGGACAGGCTGCTCCGGTGGGGTGGCCCYGCTTGCCCCATGTCTCCGGCGCAGGCTGCAGCAGCTTGTCCTGATGCTGGGTTGCCGGTGATGCTCGCCTGCCACCCCGTGCTCCTCCACAGGGGACGGGCAGGGACCTGGGAGCGCTGCCACCTCCCTGACCGTGCTCGTGTTGGGGAGGTGACGAAGCCACAGCGCAGCAGAGGGACCTGCCCTGGGCTGCCCTTGCCAAGGCAAACACCTTGCTGGATCACACGAGCCGGGGAAGCACATCCAGGCCTGGCAGCGAGCCTGGTTCCTTACAGCCCCTGGCCAGCTCCCCCCACCCCCCACACTCAGGGGGGTGCAAAAACCCCCTTTAGCCGGAGTTTTTCTGTCCTTTCTGCAGTTGTGGTTGCAAATTGCCCTACAAGCAAGCCAGCCCGCCAGCCGCCTCGGTGCCAAGAACGGTGTCACCAGGCTGGATTTGGGCTGGGTGACATTCCCCGCACCCCCTGTGTGCCACAGCTGCCCCCCGCTCTCTGAAAAACACTCAACCAACCCATCAGGAAACCTGCTGTATGGTTTGGGGCAAAATGCAATGCAATGGCTGTTTAAAAAAACCAGCCAAACCTCTGAGTTGGGCAGAAAATGTCCCCCCGGGGATGGCCAGAGATGCCCCGGTGATCCCCAGCACTCAGTGCGGCTCCTGGGCTGGCCTGAGCCTCTGGGCAGGCTGGGCACAGGCAGTGTGATGAGTGCAGCGGTGCTCAGCAGGCAGGGTGCTGGTGGCTGGGCTCACTAGATGGCAGCAACTCTTCTTCCAAACGGCCAGGACAGTGCTGCACAGCCCAGGCAGAAAGGGAGACAGACCAAGACCAGACTTCATGTTCCTCTGGGATATTGTTTCATGGAGGGAAAGCCAGGATTTTATATTCTTCTTGATGTTTTTGAAGGTACGCTCACCTCCAGGACCTGAAATGGCTCCTTGGTGCAGTGGAGCTCTGGGCAGCCCCAGCTGCACCCTGGCCCGGCGGGAGCAGGGGATCCCTGTTGCCTTCAAGCCTCGCTATCACCTGGGGATGCTCATGCAACGCCACGGCTGCACACAGTGTAAGTTATCCTGAGCGTCCCTAAGGCATTTGATGCTTTTCCTAAACCCCAAGCTCTTGGAGTGATGTGAAGGTTTTTCCATGCTTCATTTTATACCCATGTTTCTGGCTGCCTTGGGGATGGGGAAAAGCTCCATGTACAGTTCAGGAGCACAGAAAAGAGCTGCCAGACAGGCTCCAGTGGGCAGCCCAGCTCTGAGCAGGCAGCCCAGCTCACTGGAGCCGGTGGGAAGGTCCGTGCGTGTTTCCTCGACATGCGTTGGGTTATTGTAGGATCCGGCAGAGACGGGAACTGCCGACTCGCGAGCAAGGGAGAGCATACAACTGGATGGCTGGCGCCTGTCCGAGACATTTGTGTTAATCGGTGATTATGCAAATAAACAGCTCTGCCGATGCTACCAGCTCCGCCGTGACACGAAGCATATGTTCCCCGTGGCAGGGAAGTGCCTCCTCCAGGAGCTGCAAAGCTCCTCGTTTCCATTTGCGGGACCTGCTGTGAAAAGCAGATTAAACGCAGCCCGTGGCTGGTCGGGGGAAGGCAGGAGCCCCTCGAGGCCCCCCCAGCCTGCCCGCCGCCGCCTCTCCCCATTCCCCATGTGGCTTGAATTACTGCGGCTGTTTGTTTAATCCATCAGGCTTCAAGAATGAGCCACTCGGTGCTTTCTTGGCCTCCTCCAGCAAAGCGCTGTGCCATAAACATAACAAGGCAGGCTTGTTCCAAGCCCTTGAAGTCAATAAGCAATGCTCCTCCTGCCCTTCGGGACCGGGCTGCTGCTAAATATAGCCGAGGGTGCTTTCCATTCATAAAATGTGAATTATGCCCCGGCCTCCAAGGGAGGGGAGCAGGTTGAGGAACCCGCGGGCTCCAGACACTCCTGCGTGGGATGCAGGCAGAAACTGAAAGGCTTGGCCCCATCCTTTCACTGCCCTCCAGCCCTTCCCTGAGGAGATGGCAGGGGGGAAATGCTTTTGGGGGAGATATGAGGGATCCTCTGTTCAAGTTGATTAAAGGATTTTCTTGCATCTCATCCTCAGTTACATTAGGGCCGGGGTGGATTTGCCAGGGAGGTGAGCGTAGGGGCTGTTAAGCATGGGCCGATGGGGTGGCCCAAGTGGCCGTTGCACAGGGGAAGCCCCTGCTGCCCCCAGCACCTGTATAAGATGCTCTAGCATTTGCCAGGAACAGGAGCAGTAAGGTCTCGTACCACTGCTCCCATCACCTAATGAGCGCACCGGGACCTGCCTCCTGCTCGAGGGACTTGCTTCCTTTTGAAACCCCCTGCGGATCTTCACGTGGTTACCCTTCCTCTGTCCTCCAGCCCTTTCCTCCACTAGCCCTTGGCTGTTGGCATGCGCTGTAATATTGTCCCCCAGCAGCTGCAGCTCCAGATGCACACAGATGTGTCTGCCAACAGCTTTTCACCCTCTGTGAGGTTACTGTTTTGGGGAAGAAGGAACCCCATCTCCTGGTGGAGTTTAGGGAGGTGCTGCACCCTGGGAAGCCCTGGGTTAGAACCCCGGAGACCCAAGCTCTTGTGCTCCCATGGGAGCTGGGGCCATGCACAAGCTGCAGAGGGAGGAGGCCAAGGCACCGGGCATCACCATGTGTCTCCRTGCTGCGTGGTGCAAGGCCGTCGGTCCCCTGCAGCCCTGAATTCAGCATCCTGAGCCGCAGCGTGGCAGGGGATGCACACGGCGAGGCTGAGGATGGGCTGCGTGCCAGGGCTGTCAGTCTGTGCAGTGCCGGCATCCGAAACATGCTGGATGGCACAAAACACACAGGTAAGCTGGGTGACGAGCCAGGGATGCCCATGTGCGGGGCCGGGCGCTCCTGGGGTGCTGCGAGTCGTGGGGCACCATCCTTCCCCTGCTCCCCTGCCCGCTGCCGCCGAGTTCAGTGTGGGTTTAACACCTCCATGGGTTTGGCAGTTGGGCTGTTTCAAAACCCAGCTCAGAACTGCCAAACCAGCAGGTTTCCAGGTACACCATGGGCCTTTGGATGCCACGGAGATCTGAAGACTAAATAAAGCTGTAAGACCCACTCTGCATAACGCTCGGGTCCGGCTCCAAGAAACCTGGCTTCTTTTTATGGCATCTTTAGATCAGCAGTTTCCTGCTGATGCCAGCACTACAATTTCTGTGTGTGTGTTTGTGTGTGTGTGTAAGTGTGTAAAACACAGAGCTTGGCAGAGCCACGCCAGCTAGGAAGGGGCTGGGTTTCATACTGAAGTTTTTCTTTCTCTCTTTTTCCCTTTTCCTTTTGAAATAACCCCACTTGGGCCTCTAATAAAAAAACAAACCATCTGGTACTGAGTATTTGGCTGCTGGAAATCAGCTCCTCATCACTGAAAAGCAGAGAAGTGATGCAGGGATTCCTGGTATAGATCAATAACGCTTAAGGTCACATTCATTCATCATCCCTGTCCCTCCTGGCCTTTGAATATATGGACTGAGGACATCGAGGGAGCTGTGATGCTCTGTGCCAGCACGGGAGGTAAATCGTGAAGGTTAGTAAAGAAGCAACTGAATCAGTAAAGAGTCCTTGAGGCCTGATTTATTGACGCTCTCATGTGAGATCTCAGCAGGGTGAGATGCTGCCMTGAAGAAGAGACAAGTCAGCAACTCACAGTAACACAGCGGGCATTCGATGTGTGGGGAGGACCCTTTGACGGGGGCACCCCGAGCCCTGGACGGGGATGCCYGGCACGGCTCAGGGCTGCTCCCTTTCCCCGTGGCCGGCGGCAAGGCTGAGCCTCTGCCCGGCCAGCTTGCTAGCTCTGCATGAAGAGGTGGAAGTTGGTCCTGGTGAACTCCTGATGGATGCTGTCAAGTAATTTGTCTGAGTCCTGGGGGACATCTGAGAGGACCTGCTGCCCTGGGATGAAGCTCTGCTCTGGGGTGTAGGTGAATGTGAATGAGCTGGAGTAGATGAGACCATCGTCCCTGATCAGCAGGAGCGGGACTGTGATGGGGTATCGCAGCCACCTCCAGTCACTGCCAAAGGCAGAGACGTCAGGGACGACACAGACGAGGGACTTGGGGCTCCTGGGAACAGTGCAAGAGAGGAAAACATGCATTAACCCCGGAGGGCCCGGCGCAGGAGCAGCCGGCAGTGAGTGCCAGCACGTCTCCTCCAGCCTGGAGCTCAGCTTGAAGCCTCCGGCTGGTTTCCCCTCTCCTCCCCAGTGTTTTGTTCCTCTCTGCCAGGGTTGCTTGCTTGTTTGCAGCACCCAAGGTCCCTATGTCCCTTGCCCACTGCTATCCCCAGGCTGCATGCAGAGCCAGCAGGCACCAGCCAGACTCACCCCTGCCTCTCCTTGCAATGCTCGTGCTTGGTCCCGCAGAATGGGCAGTGCAAGTGCCCCCGTCCCTGAGGTTGGCAGCTGCGTCCCTCCCAAAGCTGCCCAGCACTGACCAAACCTGGCTGCTGTTCCCTGCCTGCTCCCTGGCCCCCTTGGCCCCATTACCTGTACATAGTCTCTGCTTCCACGTCTCCGAACCAGACCTTGAGGTATGCGTGGAAATACTCCCCCTGCACCTCCAGCATGGCAACATCCCCGCCACCTGTGAGCTGTGATGGGCAGAGTGCACGGCAGTGTGTTACGTGGTGGAATGAGCCAGACTCCTTCTCTCGCAGGATGCTCTGCCCGTGTGTCCCGTCCCTGCCGCAGCAGTCCAGACTCAGGCATTCCCACAGCATCACAAAACCAGGAGACACCAAGCGCGGATACAAGGGCTCAGCAGCAGGAGCCACGACAGAGACAGCTGATGGAGAGGCTGGGGTGGCCGGCGGCCGGCACTGTGCCTACCTGCAGGGCAGTGATGAGTGGCACGGGGCTGACAGGCTCGTGGATGCAGGCCAGGCTCTCGCTGAAGGTGTACTCCACCGTCTCGGTGCCAATGATGGTCCAGCAGGAGCCATCATTCAGCAGCTCCCGGTGGGCTTCCTTCGGGCAGGGAGATGCCTGCGGAGAGTGTCACAGCTCCAAACACGCCGCAGCGGGGACAGCGGAAGACTGGGGCCAGGACGCCTGGCTTCTGCCCCCGGCATCTCGGTTCCAGCAAGCGGCTTGGTGCTTCTGGTTTGCTTGCTGGGAAATGGGGATTGTGATGCCTTTGCAAAGACCTCGGTGATGATGTCCCCACCGAAGCAGGCAAGCTGGAGGCAGATGGCTTTGCAGTGATTCTGGCCTTAATTTGGACGAAACCCCGCTTTGCTGGAAGACCCGGCCCAGTGACACGTTCCCCAGCCAGCAGCAACACAGAGGAGCTTGGAGAGAGGACGGGGAGCACCCTGGGCGTCCTCACCCCCTCCTCGTGCTGCCGTACCTGGAACTGGATCACTTTCTCCGTGGAGAGACACAGGTACATGCGGTCGCTGCCCTGGAACTGGAAGGCGCATTTGTGGAGCTGGGAGATGGGCTCGTCCACGTCCAGCATGGCGTACTGCTTCGTCACCTTCCGGATGATCTGCAGGGCGGCAGCATCATCCCGGGAATGGTACCCATTGCTCAGAGGCACAGAGCGGCCAGGTCCATGTGCTTGACATCCGTGGGAATGGAGGCTTACCAGGGGAGGCAGGGTGATGCCGGTGGCCGTGCAGATAAGCTGGACCACGGAGCCGTAGCGGATATACCCTTCCCGCAGGGGGAACTCGCTCCGAGCGCAGCACTCATCGGCTTGGTGGGAAAGAGAGAGGCAGAGTCACCGCCCTGAGCAGCTGGGGAGGAGGTTAACCTGGGCTGCCTTACTATGCACAGGTCTGGCTGTGCTCCTGGTGCTTTCTTACTGCTTTCTCTGCTCTGCAGGTGCTCGCTGCTTGGAGAGACCACTGCTCCCAGGGAGCCCAGCATGGGTGAGCAGGACTGGGATGTGGTACCTCGCAGGGACACTGCTGGAGGCAGCATGGGCAGGGATGCTGCTGGCCTCTGGCCTCTTCCAGGCAAGTTACTTGCTTGGAATTGTGAGTCTCCAGACTGGTACAGCTCTTGCTGCCCTGGTCACAGCCCATGTGCTCTCAGGGCATGATGCCAATCCTCAAAGCCAGTGGGAAACAGCCATCAGCTCCAGAGACACACCAGGAACACCGGGCAGAGGTAAGATCTAAGCCAGGTTCCCGCATCCCCAAGCTATTTCCCACCCCTTCTGCCCCCAGGAACTGGCTTTGCAGGAGGGGAGAGTCAGGGCTGGGGGGCAGGCAGTCCTGGGCATGGCTGGTGTCAGCAGCCCCGTGAGGCTCCTTACCCAGGTGGAGGGTGAAGGCTGCCCACTGCCTGGCACTGGCGATGAAGGCTCCCCCCTCGACGGAGAGGTAGCGGGTGCTGACGGTCTGGGAGCGCAGGCGGTTGAAGAGGGAGACTTTGGAGCCTGAGGAGATGCAGACTGCGGGGAGAGGTGGCTGGGTTAGCGCTTGCCAGGTCTGTGCGTGGCTTGAACTATGGCTTTGTCAAGCCAAGGGAAGACAAGTCCTGGTTACTGGTGTAACCAGCCCAGCAGGAACCAGCACCCCCCCAGCTGCCTTTCTCTATGTGAGTGCCAGCCCAGCTGGGCTTTTCAAAGGTGCAGGTGAAGCCCGTGGTGTGGGGAGCACATTGGCACCAGGGCATTGCGCATTGTGGTGGGTGAATCCTTCAGCAAAGAGACATCAATATGCCCAGATACATTCCCCTTCTTTTGGGGGTGCCCGGACCACTCCGGAGCCAAGCTGTGAGCACTCAGAGAGCATCCCACCCTGGGCTCACACCCGCTTTCCTCCCCGCAGAGCCATCCCCGTACGCACGGTCCGTGTTTTTCAGCGACTGCTTCTTCTGTGAGGGCTTGGAGATGACCTTGATCAGCTTGCTGTGGAAGGTGCCGATCTCCTGCCCGTTGCTGAAGAACAGCTTCAGGACCAGGCGGAAATGCTTGCGCTTGTCCGAGTCTGAGATGTACAGCGCCTTGGCACAGCTGAAGCCCTGCCAAGGGCAGAGAGGGGCTGCCGGCAGCTCCAGCCCAGCCCCGCCAGCCTTCYTTGCCCTCCTCACCCTCCTCACTGTCCCACAAGGACATAATAGCGCCCTTTCAAAGAGCCCTGGGTTCATTTAAAGGGGGAAACGACTGGAGATGTTATTACAGGTGGAATGAAGAGCTGGGGATCGGCAGAGGCTTTATTTACACTGGGGGCAGAGAATTCCTCATGGAAATGAATGTTCACGTGTGATTTATCCCACATAACATGAGAAATCGCCCTGGGTTTATGGTTTCCCCACCGTCCTGGCCGATACGCTGTGCCTTAGCAGCGACGCAAGCACTGCAAACAAAGGCTCTTTTTGTAAGGTATCTGGCCTGACTCAGACCCCGTGCTCTTCGGGGACCTCAAATAATGCTTTTTCTTCTTTTTTTCCCCTATCAAAAGATGCCAAAGCTCTGCTGAAGCTCTTGAACTTTGGGATCGATCGGCGGTTTTTTTAGCTGTTTATCTGCACATGAAAGACCGGGCTTTCATTTTGTGATAAGCAGGACTGCTCATCGGGAGAAGGTACCGGGGCTGAGGGAGCTGTGCAAATTTTGGCAGCTYGCCTGCCACAGGGCTGTTGACCTGAAAAGATGGTGCTGAAGAAAGACGGGGCTCTTTGCAAGGCAGAGGAGCCTGCCCGGCTGCTCGGGCTGCCACCCGTGCCACAAGAGGGTGGCAGAGCAGGAGCCGGGAGTGATGGCTGGGAAGGAAGGACCACGACATCCCGAGGAAGGGGATGATGTGACATCCCAGGGCATGGGGTGATGCCAGGGACAGCCCAGCCCATGCATGAGTGGGGTCCCCATGGGGTGCCGCCGCACAGCCCCAGGGAGCATCAGGCTTTACCTTCGCGTCCGGCTGCTCCTCGAAGCTGAGCTTCTGGGTCTCCATCAGGCTGCTGCCCATGCTGTCCAGCCCCATGTACCCGCACACCCGAAAATCTGTCTCTCCCAGGTCCCTGGCTGGAAGAGATGGGGAGAAGCACCCTCCAGCCCCCGTGCAGGCAYGAGCTTGGGCTCAGCTTCTCCTGGCGCAGTGTGTGGCCCAGGCTCCAGCCCTCCCTGGGTCTGGACCACAGAGGGCTCAGCCTTGAGAGGGAAAGAGTAGTTTGGGGGTGCAAAGATAAAATAAACTGCATCACTCTCCCCTTTGCAGAGGTGGAGGGCAGCTCTCTGTGGCACGGGAAGGGAGGCAGGAGAGGTCCAGGGCTGCTGCCCAGCGCTTACCTTTTATCTGCTCCTGTTTTAACTTCCATCCTGGCCCGCTCAGGTAAACGCAAGGTGGGGGACAGAAAAACCTGCAGAGACAAGAGGACATTTTCTTACTGCACTTCAGCATCCAGAAAAGGTGCTCGGGGTCGATGGGACGGCTGCGCTGAGAGCAGAGACCTTCACCCAGGGCTCGCCGGTGCCGGGAGCAACCCTGCACCCTGGGAGGTACAAGGTGCTGCAGCGAGGGGCTGGGGACCCCCCAGCCGGGGGGTGCGGGCAGGGCTGGCCGGAGGAATCGGGCTCTGCTGAAGCAGCTGTCTCAGCCTCTCTGCCCTGCACTGGCTGCCTCCAACCGCAGCATCCAGGTGGCTGCCACATCTATTGGTGCCGCTGGTGGCCGCAAGCCCATCGGCCGTGGGAYGGTCCTGGGAGGGGAGGATGGGGCGCCTCGGCCCCCTCCTGCCCGGAGCCAAGGGGGGATCGGGCCCCCTGCCTCTGCCCGCCTGCCATGTGGGAGTTTCGGCAGGTTGGGAACAGAGTTTGCATTCACAGCCAGATCTGGAGCCCAATGCAAATAAATCTATAGCCAGGGTTTTGGAAACCTATTTTCCTGTGTTTTATTTGGGTTTCCACTGTCTTTGCACTTATGTGAATGGTGCAAATTCATCCTCTATTGATACTGGGTAAAGCGCTAGCAGAGAAAACACCGGTGCAGGGGGGTGGATATTTCAGAGCCCTAAAGTCCTGGGTACGGGTTTATTTAAACAAGTCATCCACAGCACGGGCCCCTGACTCCCACCATGAAGGAAAACGGTACCAGCACCTTTAAACTTCAAGCTGGGAGCTCTGTGCTGGTTTTCTCTCCCTCTCCAGACCTGGCATCTGATTTTTATGCTCATCCCTTGCATGGGGTCCAGAGCAGGGGGAGGAGACTGTTCTGAAAGCCCAGCGATACGGGGGCTTCCCTCCCGGATGGGAGACCCCGTCCCAATATAAAACCTTTACTTGTGGAGCAGCAGCCCCTGGCAGGAGGCTGGATGTGATGAGGACTTTGTAGGCAGAGCCAGCCCAGCTTCGAGCTGTCTCCTGGGGTCGCTGGGGTCTGGGTGCGGTTATGCCTTAGAAGTAGAGCTTGTCACCTCATAGCTACTCCAGACTCGGTAATAACGGAGGATTATTTATATCACAAGGATTAATGGAGGATTAATTATATTACACTGCCACAGTCTGATGTCACTGCCCAGGAGTAGCACTTCTGGAGATTCAAGCCAGAACCTCAAGGTGTTTTTGCAGTGCAGCAAAGATTTTTCAAAAATAGCAGCTTTTTGGAGACCRTGGGCACTGATGGAAATGCCCCAGTCCTTGCTGTGGCTGTTCAGATTTTAAGACAAGACTTCCAGAGCACTTAAAACACTCACCTTTCCTCTTCTTCTTCTTGAATAGTTTATTTCCTTCTTTTACTTCATCTTTCTGATCTCCATTACGTCACAGGAGGAACCTAACCATTGGGAATATCTAACTGGGATGGATGCAGATGGGGGTTTAATATCCTTAGTTCAAGACTAAACAGTAGTTTTAGATGCAAAGAGGTCATAAATGAATGGAGAGGGGATATGTAAAATCATTTGCTTCACCAGTTTAAATCAGAGAAATCTAGCAAGGCTGAAATTGAGTTTTAGGTAGCTGGGTTTGGAAGTGGCTATCAGAGAAGCTGGAGCTGTCTCCTACCTTTTTTCATTGCCGTATGACTTCTGTGCGACTTTGGCATGCAGTATCAGTACTGTCTGGTCTGCCGGCAGCTGCAGGTACCTCCGCACACCTTCTCGAAGCAGGTTGGTTTGATACGGGTTGGATCTACAACACAGTGGTCCCTAGCACTGTAACACCAGAACTGGGCTCCTTGCCTTGCCCTACCAGCCCTACGCCGAGCAGGGAGCCCGGAGCACCCTCCATGTCCAGCCTGACGGGTGGGGAAGGTGGAGAGGCTTTCCCATCAGAAAGCACTGGAGATCAGAGAGCATCTCAGCTGCTGTAAGACCGGGATTGGCACTGAAAAATATAAAGTTTGGATAACTGAATAACTGCTGCATCAGTTTTCAACCAAACACACACAGGGCACTATGTTTATAGCTCTGAAACACGCATTTCTAAGACTTCCAGTCCCACACAATGGTGCCAGTGCCCTAATTGATTATTAATTTGGTTTTCCACCTGATGTGCTTATTGCTGTATGGCTTTTTGGTGAGTTGGGAAACGATGCTGCTGAGCCGTGAGTGCAGCTGGGGAGCTGTCACGCAAGGAGGAGCTGCTCGTTGGCTTCTGCAAGGGCTGTTGGGTGAAAACAGCTGCATTTTTCTCCGAGACCTAAGAATTGGGTGGTTTTGTTGATTCTTTCCGCTCTATTAACTAGAAGGAGTTCCCATGCACCCGGCATTTAACTCTGCTAACTTAGTAGATTGGGCGTTAACCGGCTGGAGAGAGATGAGATGGGTCCAAGCCCGAGGTGCCCTGCTCTGCCACCTGGGACACGTGTGCAAGAACTGGGGAGAGTTATGGGGTGTCTACTGGGGAGACCTTTTGTAGTGCTGACTTGCTTTCAGAGAAGGCGAGACTGCCCATCTGAAGAACATCAGCTCCTGCCCTACTGAAAGCCTTTTGGCTGGATAAGAGGAAGCCGGAGCAGAGGGAAGGGGTGCTGCCTGGGCAGGAGCCCCTCGTTGGCACATCCGCCCATGTTTGGGACGTGGCAGCTGGGGACACTCAGGAGAAATTGCTCCTACCAAGGGGACCCAGCCTGGCTGGTTATGAAAAGGTCTTGACTTAAGCCTGAACTTACTTCTTCCATGCACTGAGTTCCCTTGACTTGCTCCAAAGGGGTGTTTGTGCCTGCTGGTATTCAGACAACGGCTCTGTGTTTCTGCTCTGCATGCCAAGGGGATGGTTTTGGACCCACCTGGATGAGCATCAGACCCAAACCAGATCCAGCATCCTCAGGAGAGAGAAAGCTGTATGAAAACTGGCTTCAGGCTCTGGCTCTTGACCCTCCCAAGGCTGCTGGGGGGTCACTCATGACCTCTCCACTCAATGATGGCCTTGCATCGGAGACAGAGAAACAGCAGTGGCCAGAGAAGGCTGGGAAGCCCCAACCACAGCTGCAAACACACTGCTGAGCCACCGGGAAAAAGCAGCTGGGGACTGCGGGCAGCAGCGGGGGATTGCTCAGAGGAGAAGCRGTGAGGATGGGGGGCATCAGCCATGGCCACCCAGGGAAAATCTTGCAAGAGGTACGCAGTGGAGCATCCCCATTAAAAACAGTCTCTCTTCCTCTTAAATGGGCTAGAAATGGAGAATAATTGAGGGCATAAACAATCAGATGTGTGAAGAGAGGTAAATCTGGTCCTGCCAAGCACCCCAAGGCAGGCTATGGTGAGCTCTTGCGGGGCTCAGAGGCCAGAGCAAGCTCCCAGGGAGAGAAGCAGTGACCACTGCCATCCCAAGCAGCCTTTTAGAAGAGTTCATCAGCCATGTTTTGCTCTTCCCAGTGCAACACATGTATTTTAAAGAAGCTGTGCCCTTTACAGCTTCTAGGACCCATGTTACAATTAGCCTTAAACTTATATCCCTTCACTTCCAGCTGTCCCAYGTTGTGGATGGAGCTGATGCTCTCCTGTTTGTGCGTGGAAGAAAAACACATCTCCCATACAAGCAAATATTTACCCAGCATCTCCTCTGGGTAGTCCCATGGGGACCTGATGCTTTGCACTCCAGAGATTTTCCCATCACTGCTGTGTTTGGTTATTAGATGGGCAATATAATCTCCTGCCCTCCTTGTTCTCAATTCTTTATCCTAGATGCGTTAGCCATATCACCAGCAAGCATAAATCAACAAATCTGCCAAAATCAGATTTACAGCCGGTGCCAGTGTCACCCACAGCATTAGCTGCCACTCTGTGTCTGAGAAATGAATGTTTTATGGCCACGGCAAGCCTGTTCTGGACTGCAGAGCACGGCTTACAGAGCACGCGCTGCAGCCGAGCTCCTCTCCCCGCAGCAGCCCCAGCACTGCTGCCAGCACACGGCTCGGGGCTCAGCCACAGCTTGCCCTGGCTGGCACTCATGGCAAGCCAGCCGTAGCTCCTTTGCCAGATAGACCCTCAGATGGCTCCTGTGCCGAGGCTGGATAGGTTCCCTCCAACCCTCCATYGCCGGGCTGGGAGACTCCTGCTCCAGCATGCTGAAGTTGAGCTTTACCAACCCGTGTCCCACCAGTGCTCTCTCTAGGATGAGCTACTTAGAAAGGCTGGAGTGAAGCTTTTCAGCAAGACGATCTACTGACTGGTTTATATCTTTGCACAGCCAAAGAGATCCCATAAGAAAGTTATTTAATCCTTTTCCACAATGGCAATCTGCAGCTGTCTCACTCCTTTGCTGCCAAGCAATAGTGTGATTTCAGCTTTGATCCGCCTTTGCTATTTTTCCCTTCATCTAAAAGCACCACTTGGGAATCTCTCTGCAAAAGTCTTTCTTTTTTTTACATGGTGAAAAAGAGTACTAAACCTTGCTGGCTCYGTTCAGTAGCATTTTGCCCTCAGTTTGTCAGAGACAACGGGCACAGAGCAGGGGAGAACCAGGCTGGGTGTGTGAATTTTTTCCTGGTGAGTCTCATCGTTCAGTATTCAGTGCAAAATGAGGAGTGTAGCTTTGGATCCTTGCTCAAGTCTTAGCTGCAGGGACACATACTCCATCCCTGTTAGTGTCACCCACCAGCACCAACGCGCTCACCAGCGCCCATCCATACAGCTTGGGGTCTGCCTGGGAAGCACTGATCCCCACGGAGCTGCTGGACTGGGAGCTGCTGGAGAGAGCCTCTCCCATTAACCCATCGGCAGAGTAAGGAACAGCCTGGTACCAAGGCCAGGCAGCGGCAGGGAGTGTTCAGGAGCAAATTGCCAAAACCTGTGGATTAAGACTTGTGCTGACAGCGTGGCCAGCAGCAATGCCTGCTCCGCAGAGCCTCCTGCGGCACCGGCTCAGGGCAGGCCCAGGCTTGTGCAGGTATTGGTGCTCCCTGCCATCCGTACGTAATACCAGAGGCACGTGGGTTACTGCCCGGAGCTTATTAAAGAGCCTTCTGGAATAATTATCCACATGCTATTTACTGCTTAAAGTGGGAACGTGCGTGCCAAAGGCAGGTAAACAGACCGCAGTTCTTCAGATTTGATGTCTAACTGGAGGAATGACTACGGAGAAACTTGTTTTTCTTTTCTTTGTCCGTTCTGTCCAGCCATTGCCTTCCTAATTTTGGGGCTAAATTGTTTCAGTGACGCATTTCTGAACAGTGCTCACCATTCTGCCCACCGAGGCGACCACCCAGCATCCATCATCTGGTTTAAATTTACCTTCAGAGAGTCAAAGGGCTATTGCTAAAGCAGCTCAATATACCCACTTGGCTCCTTCTGGCACCTACAGCCTCCTCAGGGTTACAGGGAATTATTCACTCCTTCTGACATTTATTATATTAAATTATTAAAATGCTTTGATTGTAGTGCAGTGTTAGTTCAGTGTCATGTTAGCAGCACCGCACGGGCCGGGCTCTTAGAGCTCACGCTAAAAGCCTCCTTTTCAGAGCCTCAGGTCTCAGCTGGGACTCGACTGCTCTCGCACACAGTTAGGCATTATGTGGAAGCAGGGGGGAAGCAAGGGGGGGGCCACCACCTTTCTCCTACGCTGATTTTTGTAAGCCTCTCCCCCTCCCTGCTCAGCCTGGCATTGCTTACCACCGAGGCTTTTCCCTCGCTTTAGGTCAGGATGTGCCTCAGGAGAGGGTGCGAGCGCGCTTTGAGATGCATCTCTGGGGTGGCTCTGCCCTGGTGTTGGAGGTGGGAGAGACCCAGGGCACCCGTGRGTATTTGCAAGCCCTGGCTGTGTTGCTGTGCCCTCTTCCATGGGAAACGAAGCAGAAAAGGAGGAGTGCCCTGTGTGCTTTTTACAGCAGGCACACAGCTGGACCATGTTGTGAAGGGCTGTTTTATGTGGGCACCCAGGGAACCCAGGCAGGCACTGAGAGGCTTTGGTAGGGTCGGACCCTGCAGTCACATCGCTGATTTTAGGAGAGCTGATGTTTAACACCACAGCTGAAAATTAGCCCTCGCCTTCCCAGCAGCAAGTGTGGGGGGCCTCAATCAGTGCTTTGTCCTGCCTCCAGCCGGGAAATGCATTTTCTCCTTCCTCGGTCCCGGTGGGTCGGGCAGGGCTGTGCATCGCTGGCTACCTCCCGCTGCAGGGCACTGCAGCTCGGTGCATCCTGCCTTCCCGCTCGGGCTGCCGCCCTGGGTGACCGCCCTGCTGCAGGCTCRGCTCCTGCCTGTGTGACAAACAGGGGAGAACCCAACCAAGGGGCCTTTTCAGCTCAGCCTTCCCCTGCCGCTGGGTTGCACGTCCCCGCTCAGCCAGCCACGCTCATGGTGTGGGACGTATCCTGGTCCCCACATCACCTTCTGCTCTGTGAAGGCAGATCAGGCTGGGAAGTCCCACAACACCCTGTGTGCGCACCCTTGGGCAACCGCAGGAGCAGAAAAAGCACTTTATGGGCCCCGAGAGAAGCAAACCGCCTTCTGCACTGCTGCTTTCCAGTTCATCAATGTTTACCAGCTCACTCTGCAGAGGAGGGGATCCGGTTTTTTCGGTCCCCTGGGAATGAAAGTACCTGACTCAGGAGACCAAAATACGATCCCAGCAGCTATTATTTAGAAACTGGGTCTTCAAATCAGCTCTTTATACAAGAACTTTAACTCACGGTAACAGTGTCCTCAAGTGCAGGTAACACTGAACTCAAGTGCAGAGATTTAATTTGCTGCTTTTCCCCCGCAAAGGAGCTGCCGTTTGCCTCTCTCAGGAGATGGCTGGCCTGCAGCTTGCTGGGGACTTGCTGCCACAGAGGGCAATTGTTCTTTCCTCAGCTTGGGGAAACCAAACGTCATAATAAAAAATATCCATTTTAGAGGTCTGGGTTATATTTTGCACAGAGCAGGGGAGAAAATGCCTGCAGTGCTCTTGGGTATGGAGTCAATGCAATGTTTATGCAAAAGGAAAAGCCATTAGAAATCACAGAAATGAGAAGCCTGCAGTTTCTGGCTTCCCTCATTTTTCAATACCTCCTTTAATCCAGACCAACCCAACCCACAAGCCCTTGTATATGCATGGGTATTTATAAATCCTATATTTTCCTCACTGCACACACAAGTGAAATTCAGCCTTTTCTGAGCTTGGAGGATTTATCGACCACACCAACGGCAAACACCAGCCGAGAACAGGAAGCACGAAAACCCTGTGGCGGTGAGCTCTGCAGGGGACCGGGGGCCAGAGGGGGTGGTCACCCCAGGCATGTTCCCGGCTGCCCTGCGCTTGCCCCAGCAGCACCAACACCCTCAAAATGTCCAAGTTTGATAATGCAGTATTGGCTTGTCTGCTAGAAAATTCAGATAATGTGGCTGATTTACTGTAGTCTCCTTTCTCTGTTCCTCATGTAGCTGTTGATGTTAGTGCAAAGAGGAAGGGAAGTGCTGTTAAAGCACTAAAACACAGTCCTATAAAGCACTAAAGGTGGTTCCTACCACCACTAGATTGATCTAAGTGCTGAGAAGAGGTGGAGGGCTGGGAAGATCTATTCCAGRGTTTCTAAGAAGCCTCTGCTGATGATCTCCATTGCTACAGTCGGGCACATCAGTTGACCTTCTTGCTGGAAGTTCAACCTGAGGCTCTACAGCCCTCAGAGCTCTGGTCTGCAGCTCCCTGGTTCAAACCCACCTCCCCACACTGCAGCCACTACCTGCAGAGGTTTCTAAACTGCCAGGGCACTGTAGCTCAAATGGATATTAAGCTTGGACTTTCCTTTTTCCAGGACCTTCCGAGTTTATGGGGCTCCGAGGTGCACTCCCACAGCAGGAGAAGATGAAAAAAGGGAAAAAAAAGAAAAAAGAAAAAAAAAAAAAAGAAAAAAGAAAAAAAGAAAAAAA
>JAYKAV010000181.1:70506-106456 GCA_035582835.1 Phoebastria nigripes
TCCGCGCCCGCCGTACCTGACCCAGTAGCGCGGCGGGGAGCGGCTCCTTGGCCGGCACGGGTGAGTGAGGGGCTCCGCGGGCGCCGCCGCCCCTGCGGGAAGGGAAGGGAGAGGAGGAGGGTGAGGGTGAGCCCGGCCCCGGCCCGGCGGGGCTGAGCCGCGATGCTGTGCGCAGCGCCGAGCACTGCCGCGGGGGTTGGCAGCCTCGGGGGGGGCTTTTCCTTGGAGTGGGGCTGGCAGAGAGGGGAGCAGCGGTCCTGGGCATGAAGAGCAGAAAGCAAAGCCGGGGGCAAAGAGCAGAGCCTTTGACATGGGATTTATTCCCAAAAGCTGTGGGCTGGAGCCCTCCYGAAGCCCCCCGTCTGTATGGTGTTGTCCCCCTGCAGTGGTGCCAGCGGTTGCCTTCCCAAGCACGCTGGGCTGGGGGGTATGTTTTGGTGGGGCAGTAAGAGGGCATGGTACCCCGCTCTGTCTCTCGGTGCCTGTGCGGAGGACGTAGACTCTTCTCCACTGTCGGGATGGCGGTGTTTGCAGTCTGCCTGCTCTGCTCACCTTTTGCCTAGCTTTCGGGCAGGTTCCTGCTTATACAATCGAGGATCTCTTTTAGCAGAGAATAATAAGGTCTGGTACACCTGGGCAAGGCGTACTGAGCAATAGGAGATCAAGATCCTGCAAAAAGATAAGCTTAAAAGTGTGCCCTAAGTTTGTTATGCACTGTTTCTGCACGACTGGAAAATTGGGTCTGTACATACTCATAAATATGTTTGCACAAGCAATCACCCACCTTTGGCTTATAATTCCAACCATTTCATGGGGAAAGATTAGCTTTGGGCACTTTTTTTCCAAGCAATTACGTGGGAAAACTTGTTTGGAAAATCAGATTATTCTGCACTCATCGTATTTGTGCTAACACGCAGCCGTCCGAGATAAGTGGAGCTGAGCAGATACACGATGTGGTGGTACGTGCTCCACTGGGGTTTTTCCCCTCGATCTGCGAGGACAGCCTTTGCTGTGGTGCAGAGAGCTGCCGAATCCATCCAGGAGGCAGGGCTCCAGAGCGGGAACGGGTGTCAGTGAGGAGGCCAGCATGGGAATGGGACTGTCCTGCTTCGAAGGAAGCCACCAACGTGGGACTGGCGGGGGGGGAAGAGGGCTCCAAGAGAGGAGCCTGTTCAGAGCCCTGACTCTGAGACAAGGCACACAACTTTACCTCTTCTGCTTAAACCCATAGGATTTTTGCTTCAGTCAAGCCCTGTTTATTTATCAAGTCACTATGAAGTCCTCCTGTGGGACCCTCTGTAGCATCTCTTGATAGTAAAGATTATTTTTTTTTCTTTTTCCAAGGAGCAGTTAATCACAGGCAGTGAGCRTGCAGGTTCTCAGTAACAAGTAGAAACTGCACTTCACAAGCAGATTCTTGTGATCTCTGCAGGGATTCATTAGATTGGCATTTGATATCGGCAAAAAGTGTGTGTGGGGAAATCTGCTCTCAGATCTCAGCCCTGATATTTGCCACCAGGATATAGATAAATTTGGCCTCATCCGAAATACAAATTCCCATCTGGAAGGCACGCAAGAGTTCTTGGTGTTTGTAGTAAAATGACACTTTCCATCGACGCAGGTGGGGTATTGCTGCATCCAACTGGAAAAAGCTGTTGTTGATTTTTGTGGAAGTTGCAACTTCCTTTTTTCTTGAAGAATTAAAGAAATTTTACGTGACTAGTGCAAGATGGGCTTGGGAGCTGCCCTTGTAGGCGACGGTAGCAAACAGAAAAGACGAAGCCAACAAGGCAGCCCGTTGTAGGCAATCTGTGGTCACAGAAGATGTTTGTACTCCGATTGCTCATAACATAGCATTTCCCTTGAGGTTGGCATTAGGGGTTAAAGGTTTTCAAGAGAAGCCTTTGTTTAAACATCTTTAAAGTTTCCAATAGGGGCCCCTTTGTTCGCTTTCCGAGCAGCGTGCCTGCCTTGTTAAAAACTCAGCGCTCATAAAATGCCATTTACAAATGCTTGATGAATAGGGCTGAAACATGGAGGGGGAGATAAGTAGTGTTTGTATCTACATGCACATGTGAATTACAGACAAGCCCTACTGTGAGTGAATAAATGGGACCTAGAAGAAACACAGCAAAAAAAAGATGGTGTGGTACTTACAAAGAAACTTAGAAAAATCAGCTACTCCCCCCGAACCAGTCAGTCCCTCTTGTGCCAGATGTCACACACGTCTCCTCCAGCCATGCCGGGAGGCTGAGCGGCTCCTTGCCACTTGTCATTACCTCTCAGTAATCATGTTTTCTCCACTTTGGGCCCAAACAGTAGCAAATTGATCACTTGGGCTCCGTTGGCTGGAAGGGAGCTCACGCAGCTGCCATAAGGGCTCCATTGAGCAGCGGGGCACAGGGACCCGGACTTTGCGCTTTCTGTTACCTGCTGCGGGCTGGCAAGTCGCCCCTCTGTAGGTGCTTGCAGCACAGATGTACCTTTAGGTATCGAGTAACATTTTTAGCGCTTAGGCAGCTTTGGTTCCCTCTCCCGTCCTGGCTAAATGTAAAGGGTTTAAAACCAGCTCTGTTAAAGCAGGGGAGGGTATAGGCATGTGCGCAGGAGACTCCAGAGACTGGTGCACAGCTATGGCAGTGTTTCCACGTGGGAAGCCCCTGGGCTGCCGTGCCTGATCCTGAATCTGAAGCTTTTCTGGGTCTCAGGCACCTTGTCCTTCCTGGTGTTTTTTACTGGAGGCCGGATCTGTCTTCCCTAGCAACTTTCTGCCTTTGCCTGTGTCTCTTTGTTCGCAAACTTCTGATCTCTTGCCTTGCAAACTCTTGGTTGCACACATGAATCCGTCACTAACCTGGTCCCTCTGGTGCCCATCAGGGAAATCTATAGGGATCAGCTGTGGTCCCTTGCAGAGAGGTGGCAGTAACTTGATTTCTCCCCAGACTTCAGCCTTCCCATCTCTGGGCTGTGTCGTGCGGCTTCCCTGGTTGATTGCCAACGTATAAGTTCGGGAGTCTTTGAGTTGTAGTCTGCGGACCCGTAGGAGTCCATGGTCTACGGCAGGAATCAGTAGGAGCAGATCTGTTGACAGCAGAGGTAACCCGCTATACAAGACTCTGTGTCTTGGCTGGAAAATTAGCAGGGTCCACAAGCTGAAAGAGATGGAAAAACCCTGCCTTTGGGTGTTCACAGCTCCTGTGCTTGCAGCTGGACTTCRATGGCTTCCCCAAAGAGTCACATTAGACATCGCCCTCATTCTTTTTCTCTTTTCACAGCATCTTGCTTTGGCTTTAACAGTACCAGCCAGGATGAGAGTGACACAAAAAATTTCAGTCTGCGCTCAAATGCCAGGTAGCAATCTCACTACCGTGCCTCCATTTCGCTCTCCCTGACATCTGCTGAACCTCTCGTGTCAAGTTGTTGAGGCAGATGATGGGCTGAGAGCAGCTGCCCCGTGCCCAGGTTCCCTAAAGCACGTCTGGACATTCCCTCGACTGTCTGAAGTGCCCTTGTTTCACCCTGGCTGGGTCTGTGCCCTCATCCTGGGATGCAGGTGGGAGAGCCAGCCCGGGTCCTGGCTCTGCCACAGGCTTCCCACAGTCTTGAGCAAGTGGCTTTGACACTCCTGGTCTCTGGTTCCTCATGCCATGCTGTAGGACTCTCCTTGGAGAGCCTCATGAGGCCTGAAAGCTTCAGCGAAGCAACCTCGGACTGTTCCCTGATCTGTCTTAGAAGCAAAGACCTCGTAGGCACCTTTGGCAAGAACTCGGTAAATGCAACAGAATTAGGTGATTTCAACTAGCTGCTCACAGGTTGACCAGAAAGGGCTAACCTCACATAGGTGTGAGGTTGAGGTCAAGTGGTCCTCATCCATGGCCTCAACTGCTGCTTTGAGTCCCTGGGGAGGTCTCGCAGGAGGTTTCCACGCAGCATCTGTATGTGCTGAGAATGACAGGATGATGCTGAGGCACAAGGGTCCCAAGGCACCTGCGGGCAGAAGTGAGGCCACAGGCCACTGCAACGCTGGGGGAAGTTCTTCTTTGGTCCACCTCCTATGGGCTGAAGGCATCCTGGTCCTGGAACAGCAGTTCTCCTGCCGTCCTGCGTCAAAGGGACCTGGCAGCCATGAAATTAGGTGGGAGCAGTTTTCCGTGCTACCTTTGGGGTTCTCCCTGTGACAAGTATCTGGACAAAGAATTCAACTAGCTTGCTTTCCTGTCTTGAGGAGGGCTGAAAAGTCTCCGTGTGCTTTTCTGCAGCCGCCAAACACTCCTCGCTTTCTGCTATTTCAATTAAACACATAGCAGGATGGGTAGGATAAAGGGGAGAGGCACAAGAATATTCTCCTGGCGTATTTCCTTATGCCAACACATTGAGTCACGTCTCCAGAGTGAGAAATATGATATAAAGATTTAGAGAAGGAGGTCAGGCAATGAATGTATGATTGCGGGGCTGAAATAGCAGGCGCTCTCTGTGGTTGTCTGTGCCGTGTAAGCTTGCTGAAGGTCAGCTGGGGATATTGGTCCCAGCAGATTCGGGAGACAGACGTCCTGCTAGTAACTATCAGTCTCATTGCTTAGAGATACCAGCTCTGCTGCATCAGGAGCTCAGCTGACAAACTCTGCACCAGCCCAGGAGCTGCTTTGGGCCATTTCTCTTTCCTTTGTGGTTGAACATGCATATTTCTGGGGAAAAAAATGCTCTCTAACACCTTCCTCCCAGAACAAGAACTTGGGCAATGGATTGCTGCCTCAGCTTCTGGATGGCCCAGACCTCCTTGCCTCCAAAGTCTGAAGTCTCTTGGCCAGTTCAGCTGTCCTCCAGGGGCCCATTTGCAGAAGAGTATTTGCTTTTTGAAGAGAGTCAGAAAGGTGGGTCTTTCCCCTTACTGATCACTCTTCATCAAAATCTAAAAGTATTCCAAGATCCCTCCAGTTTTGCTTAAAATACCAGTTAGGAGCA
The DNA here is from genome assembly GCA_035582835.1 of Phoebastria nigripes. NCBI lineage: Eukaryota > Metazoa > Chordata > Aves > Procellariiformes > Diomedeidae > Phoebastria > Phoebastria nigripes. Next base: position 75,469 of record JAYKAV010000181.1, read on the forward strand.
GGGCTGAGTTTGCCTGTCACGCAGCTCAGGGGACAAGCGCAGCCTAAGGTCTTGAGTGGGAGAGAGAGGAACAGAGAAATGCCACCAGCAGTCCTGAAAAAGGAGCCATCTCTTGACATGATTAGTTGAACAAGGGGAATTGGCTGACCATGTTTTCCTCTTGGCTAGATCTTTAACACACGCTTCAAAAGGCCATGTTTAATTTGCAAGTGAATATGGCATTTATTCTTGCCAGCTGTTGCCACAGCAGCCCAGGTACAGCGTGTTTCAGTGCAGAGGCTGGCTGGGCAAGAGGCTTTCCCCCTAGCTGAGTTGCAGAGCACTGGGAGGTCTTTTAGAGGTAGATTGGTGACAGAGAAAGACCACATGTGCTTTCATGGAGAACATCTAAAAGGGGATGCTCTGTCCATTGCTACACGCAGCATTTCCTTCCCAAGGGGAGTTCAAATGTCATCTCATAGTATAAGCCTGTTGGGACTTGTACGATGTTAAGTCCATGAGCTGTGAGACAAAGATGTCTGTCGCTCAGCCTGCAAATGGACCTGGACAAGAAACCCGTCTTCCTCCTGCCCTCCCTGTGAATATGCTAATCCTAGTGAGGACAGGAGTGGGCCCCATAAAATGGGGAATTGGCTTTTTGGGGGAGCAAGGGGCAAGAAAGAGAAGTCCTTTCTGCATCCAGCAAGGTTTTCCTGTTACAGCACTCCTGCCGATTCGCTCCTGTTGGATTTGGAGCCATGATGTGCTGTTCAAGAAATACAGCCTTGTTTTTCAAACAATGTGTCCTTCCAGGTGGCACTTGGCCCAGTAAAGCTGCCATAGYGTTGTAACTGGAGAGTACTGTGATGTCCTGGAAAGAGTCTGCTCTTGTTCTCCCAGACGTGTGTTTGGGAAGAACCAAGGACACATCAGTCCTTAAAAAGGGGAAAAAAAACATTTTGGGCTAGAAATTCATGCCATTTCCCTGGTCTCGACGTGCTTGTGCTCCCTGACTCTTCCTTGCTCTGAAAACTGCATTGCTGTCCTCTCTCGTGGGATTTGCAACTTGTCACCCAGCTGCTGTGGAGGGTGAGAGTTGAGATGCTGGAGCTGTGATTGAATGCAAGGTCAACGCTGCCTGTAAAATGGTCCTGAGGGTGGATGCAGTGCTCACGGGCAGCAGAGGCACTGCTGAGAGCCATGCACCTGCAGGCAGGGAGCACCTTGAGATTGTGGATTGTGTTGGGAGAAACCAGCCTTTGGGCAACCCTCCAGGAGGGGATGGATCCAGCTCCAGGGCTGTCCCGGGCCTTATCTGTTCACACGGCTTGTGGGTCTTGCAAATATATGGACAATGTGCCAGCGATCCATCGGGGTTTCCACAGCAAAATCTGACATCAAGAGGTGCCTCCTGATGTAAGTTGTCTGCATCTCTCCAGGTAGCTCTGGTTGCTTCATTGTCTCCCGTGCCTGGGGCAAGACATGCTTCAGTCACCTCTCTTGGTCCCACATGCACTTTTTGGGCAGCCTTTCTCTTGGGCATGGACCTGAAGGATGACTTGCTGTCCTGCTGAGGACATGAAAATTTGTCTCCCCATCCTCCAGCCTGAGGCCAGCTCTTGCTGTCTTTCTGCTGTTGTCCTGGCAGGACTCTGGTGTCCTAAGCACAAGGAGTCTGTGTCCAGGCTCCCGAGCCTCTTTTGGGTTTTTTTTTGACACTTTCATCAAATAACACTGATGTGGGATTTTGCAGTTATGGCCTGCAAAAACTGCGTGGTTGAGTGTCCGCAAAGAAAAGCCCTGCAGAACAAAACAAGGTACATGGAGAGGCTGGCGAGGCAGGTGAATCTCAGGAACTTCACATCTAGGGCAGCTCTACCATCGGCCAAAGTTTCCAGCACTGAAATACGTGCTATTAGCTGGTAGCACATGTGGCATCGGTGCCATGCACCCCTGCCATGCATGCCCAGGCACACTGTGCGTGCCTCCTCCCGCGCACAGGCACACTGCATGGGGCAGCCCTTTGGCTTTGCTCACGTTGGGTAGCAGCGTGCTTGGTCAGAGGCCCCCGGCTGTGCCCCGCTCATTGCAATGCACGGCAATCTCTTGTCCTGGCGTCTCGCAGGGTCTGGAGCCAGGGTAAAGCTGCTGCTGCTGCTCCCACAAGGTGCCAAGAGTCTGCCAAGCCCAGGCGGGTGGCTGGAGTCGTGTGTGTTTTGCCGTAAACAAAAATCTCAGCTAAAGGCTGATGTGCCCAGATGTATGAAATCTTGCATGTGATTGTACCTGAGACCTGGCTCGTGACTCCATAGCTATGGCCCACAACCTGCTTTCCTCCTTGTGACTCTACGGTTGGGGCTTTTTCTGGGCTGTGAATGCACTGCCACCTCCTGAGCCTTTCACCCCTTCTTTCTCCATCTGCTTCATCCCCTCTACAATTCAATATATAAAGCCTCCACCCCTGTAACAATGAGGAGGCTACAGAGCCGGCTGCATCCCTCACCCTGCTCCCTGCCACGCCCTGTCCTTTGGGCTTGCCCAAGGGAGGATGCGCCCAGGTCCAACCTGTGCGGATGAGCCAGAAGGGGAATATTCAGAGCACTTCTGTTAACCTGTAGCCAGGAGAGAGCTGCCAAGGAGGCCACGCTGAAACCCGAAGCGGCTGTTTTTCCCGAGACTCAGCACTTGGCAGGGAGAGCAGACGGACAAGTGGCGGAGCGGGGAGGGATACAGGCGCCCTGCAGGGCAGCACTGCCGGTGGAGTTGCCCAGGGAAGGTGTGCTGGCTTACCTGTTTGCCTCTGGGGATTGATCTCCATGTCCTCCTTGTCCAAGATCACGAGGAGAATCAAGAGGAGGCTGGGGTCATTGCCGACCCTTCTGTCCTTAGATGTGGCTCTTCCCTTGGTCACCCTCTTCGTGCCATGTACTGAGCATCTCCTTCAGCAGGGACAAGCAATGGCTGGTATTCCCCTTGCRTTGCTCAGAAAGATCAGGAGATGGTCCTGACCAGCTGGCTCAGCCGCCGTGGGGTTCRGCTGAGCCAGCCCAGCCATCAGCTCTCGCCCCGCCTGGACCTTTTTCCCTTTATAGCTCAGCGTTATCTCAAGGTCTCTGATGTTGCAGCTGGTGCCGTGTTTGCCTTGCCTTGCAGCACCTGCCTGCCAGCCGGTCGCTTCCCACCCATCTCCCTCCCGCTCCTGTGGGCTTGGGGGGGTGTGGGAGCCCTCAGGRTGGGGAGAACCCCCACAGGGCTGCAAGTCAGCCCCAGTGCTGCCAGCCCCGGGGGAGTGAGGACAGCGAGTAGCAGGGAAAGTTGCCCAGCGCGGGATGGTGGGAGAGATACTTGGGGGCATTTGTCCCGTCAACTTTGCTTCCCCGACCCCATCAGCCTGGCTGCTGGGGCAGGGCTGGGCGTTATATTGAATCAGGGGCCAGGGCACTGTCCCAGCCTGGGTTTCTGCTGCCAGGACTGGTGCTGGATGCATGGCTGAGCCGCTGCGCCCTGCCCTGTCCAGGCAGCATCAGCCCCTCCAGCTGCGGGGAGTGCCAAGACTTCATCCAAAGCTGAGATGCTGTTAAAAATAGATCAGTCATGAACTGGTTTTCTCCTCCTTGGTTCCTGGCCCGAGAGCTCATTCCTCTCTCTGGGCTGGCTTTGAAGCTATCTGGATGCTGTGAGACGCAGGCTGCATGCCAGCCTGCCATTGCAGGGAGGCTTGGAGAGCTGCAGAAACATTATAGGTGGCATAGCTGTCCCCAAAATATTTAGTGGTTAGTGAGTGCTTTCTCCCAAAAAAAAGCATTGCTGGAAAAAGAATCTGCTAAATAAATGGGGAAACGAAGCTGGGGTAAGAGGGGCTGTTTGCTCCTCTGCTTGCACATGGTGCTCTTGTGAGGGGGCACAGGCACCCAAGCACTCCCGGCTGGTGCCGCTGCCAGCGGGCCACAAAGCGATGCTCGCCTTGGCCCCACGGCTTCCTCGAAAATGCCTGCCGGGCTGCAGCCTCCCCTTGGCCCTGCAGCCTGGAGCGATCCCGCCAGCCCCTCCACCACACGGCTCTGCAGGAGCTCCCGACGCCTGCTGCAGAGCTGCCGCATCCCRGGCTGGGTGGGCTGCTCAAGCTCCCTGGGAAAAGGCCGTGTCTCCCACTTTGAGATTGGTATTCTGGATCCTGGTTTCCTCTTGTAGCCCTTTTCTGTCCTTCTAATTCTTCAGTATCACTTTTCAGGTGTGAACACTGAGTCTGGAGACAATTTTGAGATGCAGCTGTGAAACCTATTATCAGCGTCGCTGCTATCAAATACATCAGGTTCAGGGCTGCACGTAACAACTGAGCAATTAAATGGCAACCCTGGTGATGAATTACAACTGAGACCTCCTGGGGCTAAATAAATATCGGCTGATAACTACTGACAAAATGAATTTCCGTGTGCTTTTTTTTAAAAGCACCCTTCCAGTATCTGTGCCAGGTCGCGGCGCTGCACGTCTCCCAGGGGAAGYGGCGTTAACTGTGGCATTTCCCCCCCCCAGCACCTTGGGTTTCCAACCAGAGCTGGAATAAAAATAAACCAAATAAATCCGTGTCCCTGCAGGAGCCAGGCAAGGGCAGGGAAAGGCAAGGCAAGGCAACAAAGAGGTGGGCAGGGAGGGAGACAAGTGACAAGCTGAGGTTTTGGGTAACCAGTTTAAATATCTTTCCCCGAACTATCCCACCTCAAATGCATGAAAAAACTGTCGGGGTGCAGAGCATGCCTYGGAAAAGCTAGCAGGATGGGGAGAGCTGCAAAGTGCTGGTGACAGCAGTGGGGTCYCCTGGGGTGATGCGAAGGAGGAGAGCAGCAGGCTGGCAGTGCTTCACCCAGCACCCTGCCCGGGGGGAACGGGTGCAAGCCCATCTGCACAGGCACCGCTACACCCTGTGCCTGCGGAGGCTTCTGCTTCCTGCTCTCCAAAGGTAGTTTGGAAAAAGGCAGAGAATGAATTTATGGAGCTTCTTGGAAAAATGGTCTTTGCCAGTGACTTTGAGAGACTTCTGAGCAGGTTTTGTCTGTGCTGGCGTTTCATCTGGGGGCTTCTCTTCCCAGCAGATTGCCGTGCGGAGGGAGTGTCAGGAGGGCTGGTGCTCTGCGTCCCCGGGTGCAGCTTTCCCACTCTCCGGCTGGCTGCGGAGAGCAGCCACACTGCCAGTGAAAAAGCATTTGGCTGAACATCCCATCCGCCTGGTTTGCAAGTGAAAATAAGGCTTGTCCGATGGCCAGCTCCACCCAGAGCAGAAAATCAGACCCTTTGGCAGATCGTTGCTACTGTAATGAAATTTAGCTGTGCTGCGACTGCCAGTCCTCGAATGGGAAAAATCCCACATGGGTTCAGAGAAGTTTGGGGATGGATCTGTCACAACTGCGGTTGCCCAGGGTTTTTGGCACTGCCTGGGGACACCCACCACAGGTGCACGTGGCCCCATGGCTCAGCCCACCCTCAGCACTGATTGCAACATCATCTTCTCCCCGCAGCGAGTCCCCCCAGCCCCGGAGCCGTGTGGTCTTGCAGAGCCATGATGAAGGTCCTGCCCATTGCCCCTCTCCTCCTGCTTCTCCTGACGATGCTGGAAGCCAGACCAAAACCTTCAGGTGAGCCCTGGCCGGTGGGAATTGCCTGGAGGAGAGAGAAGTGAGTCTGTCAGGGCAGTGAAGCCCTTGGAGGATGGCTTGCTGCTTGAGGTGGGGGGACCTGATGCTTCTTCTTCGGGGCAATCCCCAGGAGGATGGAGGATACCCCCAGGCGTGGAACCTGAACTTCCCAGTGCTGTCCAGGGGAGCGGGAGCCCGAGCCTGGCCCCAGCATGGTGGGTCTGGTGCCACTTGCTTCTGGCACGTCCTCAGCATTGACACAGCCCAGCCTCAGGGCTTGTCACCCTCCTGCCCGCAGGCTCCGACTTTGGCGGGAGGCAGAGGCGTGAGGGGGAATCCCCTCCCTGCACGGGTCTCCTGATGGGGGGTGACAAAGCAAACACAGGGGCACTAGCCTCTCTCCTCCCAGGGCAGAGGGAGCTAAATCAATTCCAGTTTAAAAATGGTGAAGGCACCGAATGGAGAAAGGAGTGGGTATGCCTCAGAGACCTTCGGAGCAGTTGAGATGACAGCCTGGGTCTGGCATCATCCCAAGGGGACTCAAAGTGTTTGCTTACCATTAGGGCCAAATTCTCCCAGGCTTGGGTATGCACAAGCCAAGCAAAATATGTTCATTGGCATTTCACTTGCTAAACACTCTCCCCGTATGCACTGGAAGTAGCACCCATATGTCCAAGAGAGGCTCTTTGGCTTGATCCCTGCCATGTGCATGCCCTGAGTTGTGCTTTTCACTGTCTCATTTTCTGCCCTTAAAAAAAAAAAAAACCAACAGCAAATCAAGCCCTCATTTTAGGCAGAAACTGGCAAAATGCAGTAAAAAACAGGGGGAGCTGGAGCTGTGGCGGGGAACACAAGAATTGTCCAAAGCAGTATTTTTGTGCTTGGCACCGCGGCAGCAGGAGCCCGTGCAGTGCAGAGGTCTGGAGCAGGAGCTGCAGCTTGCAGAGGACAGCATGAGGCACTGGGCTGTTTTACACTTTAATGCTCTGATTTGCTGCAGAGATGAAGATGCTGCTGCCTAAACCTGTGCCTGAACCGTGCCAGGGCAGATGCCAGCAGACAGAGAGGCGTTTCTGCAGCCTCTGGGGCTGTTGGCTGTGAAAATGCAGGGAGCAGGAGCTGGATCTGGCTGCAGGGACAGTGTTGGGGAGGAGGGGGCACTGCCATTTCCCCACAGCCCCAGAGCCAGGGCATGTCTCCCCTGCCTGTTGTCCGTGCTCCTGCTCTGCCAGCACCCTCCATGGGTTTATTTGGCAGTGGGGAAGTGGTGGTCTGTGGGGGCTGCCCAGACCTGCCCTCTCCAGCCCCCACTGAGCACCCCTCCAGCCACCCGACGGGGATGTCTCTGCTCCCAGCCCGGCTCCCCACAGGCAGCTGTGAGGCTGAACCATCTCTTTGCCCCCTTCCAGCCCTGAAGTGCAGGACGGGTCCCCTGGACATCGTGTTTGTGATCGACAGCTCCCGCAGCGTGCGTCCCTTCGAGTTCGAGACCATGCGAAGGTTCATGATAGACATCATCGGCAGCCTGGACGTGGGCCCCAATGCCACACGGGTGGGGGTGATCCAGTACTCCAGCCAGGTGCAGAACATCTTCTCCCTCAAGACCTTCTTCACACGGGCGGACATGGAGAAGGCCATCAACAGCATCGTCCCGCTGGCCCAGGGCACCATGACAGGGCTGGCTATCCAGTATGCCATGAACGTGGCCTTCACCACGCAGGAGGGCGCACGCCCTCTGCACAAGAAGATCCCCCGCATCGCCATCATCGTGACGGACGGACGGCCTCAGGACCGCGTCACCGAGGTGGCCACCCAGGCCCGGAACGCTGGCATCGAGATCTACGCTGTGGGCATCCAGCGAGCAGACATGAACTCGCTGCGGGCCATGGCCTCGCCGCCGCTGGAGGAGCATGTCTTCCTGGTGGAGTCCTTCGAGCTCATCCAGCAGTTCGGGAAGCAGTTCCAGGACAAGCTCTGTGGTGGGTGAGAGCCGCAGCTGTGGGCTGGCAAGGGTGGGCCCTGCTAGAAGATGACCTTCACGTGGGTGTTTGGGGTGGCTGCCCTTGCTAGGAGCAGCGTGGACAGGGAAGCAACGTCCCCAATGGGGTGCTGGGACAGACAGCCTTTCCTCTTGCTCAGCTTTCCTCTTGCTCATGTTTCCTCTGCTGGGGCAAGATAAGGAAAGCTTCAAAAGCATTGCAAGCAAGCGCTTTTCTTCACCCGTGCCTGGTAGCTCTGCCCCAAGCCAGGATGTCGTGGCAGCAGTGATGGGAATATTAAAGAGCAGGAAACGTGGAGCTGGTTTCCCTGGGTGTGACGGGGACGGGTGACGCATCCCAGAGCCCCGTATACATTTCAACGTGGCTCTAGCAGGGTCTCCTCCTACGCAGACACGTGCATGGCATCTGCTGCACRCACATTTGTGTTTAATAAAAACCTGGCCGTGTGGTGCTGCTCTGGAGCGTCCGGCCAGTCTCGGCTGGGAGCCGGGAGGCTGGTTCGCACCGTGGCCATGCTGGCGCGGGTCGGGAGCTCGCAGGCTGGGACCTGTCTGTCCCCCCCCAATGCTGGCGGGCTTTGCCGGAGACCTGGCACTGCAGCGGGCTGGCGAGACCTTGCTCACGCTCTCTGGTATCTGTCGAAGGGCAGAAGGCAGCTGCCAGCCTCTTTCAGGCAGTGTTTCCTAGCCAGGGACACGTGCGTGCCTGCGGGGCTGCATTAGTGCCATGGTGTGTCCCTGCTTGCTGGGGCAGGGGTCCAGGGCTGACCAGATATTGTCCCCCAGGGCCCTGATGTGCTCCTGCGCCTGATGCTTTTGCTTACAATGCCCTGCCCGTCGCCTGCCTGCCCTGCTGCCCACTTCCCGGCCGGCTCTGCAGGCTCCTGGCTGCACAGACACACAGACCTGGCATGTTTCAGCTGAGCTCAAGCTTTCACTTACTCAGCTCAAGCTGTCAACAGTATCAATTAATATTGAGCGTTGGTTTAGTACTCGGGTAGATCTGAAAGCTGAGGCAGCTCAGAAACCTGCCCCATGCAGTGTCCGTGTCTGTGCACTGGAAATCAGTAGGTGAGCGCTGGGGCTGGAAGGGCTGGGACCATGCGGGTTGTCCCGGTGGCTTCGGCTACGGGGACAGGGTGCATGCCGGAGCCAGAGTGCCCGTGCATCCGATGTGCCCGTGGGCCGCTCTGATGCCCTTTCTGTCTTGCAGGGGTGGACATGTGCATGGAGCAGGAGCACGGCTGCCAGCACAGCTGCGTCAGCACCCCTGGCTCCTTCTACTGCGAATGCAACCCCAGCTACAGGCTCAACGTGGACGGAAAGACCTGTTCCCGTAAAAACCCTTTTTTTATCCTAACTCTCGTAAAGGACTTGTAGTTACAGGTCTCATGAAAGGAAGCTGAAACGCAGCAGACGACCCTGCAAGGCCAGCAGCAGCCTGGGTGCTCCGTTCACTGGGCACGCTGCCTCCCGGGTCTGTAACGGCTGTGGATGGTGCTCAGCATTGCTAAATCCTGGTCACCTCTCTGGGATGGGACACTTGGGGCTCACACGGGCACAACCAGCTGCCTGTCACCTGAGGGAGCTCCGGAGAGTGGGTACCAGTGGATGCACGTCCCAGACCAAGTGCACAGTGTTTTGGCCCTGTATTTTGAGTGCAAAGCCGTATTAGTTGGTTCTTGCCACCACCTCGGGACTTTTCCTTCTTGTCTCAGGGTGCTGGGAGCTTCCTTGAAGCCCTGGAGCAGTCCCTGCTCGGCTGCCCCAGGGAGACTGGGACAGGAGGGTGACGGGTGTCCTGTTCCCCCGCAGCCATCGATGCCTGTGCAGATGGGAGACACAGCTGTCAGCACCAGTGCATCAGTGCTCGTGGGTCATACTCGTGCCGCTGCCGCGCAGGTTACTACCTCAACCAGGACAAGAGGAGCTGCACTAGTAAGTGTCCCTCTCCTTTTCTGTCCCTTCTTCATTTGCTTCTCGCTCTCCCTCTTCTTCTCTTGTCTTTCCCTTTCTGCCYACCTTTCTCCTTCTCTCACCAGTGATTGATTACTGCAGCTTCAGAAACCACAGCTGCCAGCACGAGTGTGTGAGCATCCCCAACGGGCACTACTGCCGCTGCCGCAGCGGGTTCACGCTGCAGCCCGACAGCAGGTCCTGCAGGGGTACGTCCCGGCGCGGCGGCGCGGCACAGGCTGAGGTGTACGACAGATACTTTGTCCTGCCCGGTCCCCAGGGGAAGGGCTATTCCTGGGCCACCCTGCCTGGGTGGGGATAACCCTGTGCCCTTGGCTTGTCTTTCAGCCAACGACCTCTGCAACGGGGTGGATCACGGCTGTGAGTTCAAGTGCGTGAGCACCGAGGGCTCCTACCGCTGCGTGTGCCCCGAGGGCCAGCAGCTCCAGGCTGACGGCAAGGCGTGCAGCAGTGAGTACCGGGACGCAGCTCTTGGCATCCTCCTCGTCTGGGCTCGGTGCTCCTGAAACAAGGCTGTGGGTCTAAGGGGGRCTTTATCTGAGCTGGGTTGGAAGCTTGAGGGAGCACCTCGGCTCATGCGGGGATGGATGTGGGCTCGTGTCCTCAGAGACGTGGCCCAGAAGATGCAACAGGAGCTTTGAGGAAAAGTTCAGGAAAAGGGAGACCTAGGAGGGACTTTCAGGGGATGCTGTGGTGGTAGTGGAGCTTTTTGGGCTGAGACCGCTGGGCACGCTTTGCCCCACTTCCCGGCCTCACCCCGGCTRCAGGTCCAGGGGGTCCACATGGTGCCCCAGCCCTGGGCATCTTCACCCTGACGGTGCCCATGGCCAAGCCAGTCCCTTCTCACCTTCCCCCTGTGCCTGCAGAGTGTGGGGCTGGGCACGTCGACCTGGTGATGGTGATCGACGGCTCCAAGAGCGTCCGCCCCCAAAACTTTGAGCTGGTGAAGCAGTTTGTGAACCGCATCGTGGACCTGCTGGAGGTGTCCCCCCATGGCACACGGGTGGGGCTGGTGCAGTACTCCAGCCGCGTCCGCACTGAGTTCCCCCTCAACAAGTACCACAGCGCAGATGAGATCAAGAAGGCGGTGATGGAGGTGGAGTACATGGAGAAAGGCACCATGACGGGCCTTGCCCTCAAGCACATGGTGGAGCACAGCTTCTCTGAGCTGGAAGGTGCCAGGCCTCTCTCCCACAACGTGCCCAGAATCGGGCTTGTCTTTACGGACGGGCGCTCCCAGGATGACATCTCCGAATGGTCCAGGAGAGCAAAGGAGTCAGGTGTGGGGGGCCGGGGAACCCCAAATTGCAGTGCTTTGGGCATCTCAGGATGGTTCCTCGGGGTGGCTGGCTCTGGGGGAGGCTGCAGCATCCAGCCTTGGGGTGCTGCATTGCCTGGGTCCGCAGGGGCAGACGTGCCTCTGCTGTGGTCGCAGGGTGGTCTGAGCAGCATCCTTTGTGCGGCAGCCTGCACCGCAGCGGTGGTGCCGCACTCCTGCCCGTCMTTCCCAAATTCCCACGGTGTATTCCTGCATCCTCAGCTGCCCAGGGGAAATCCTGCATCCTCGGCTTTGCTCCCTCTGGGCTTGGGGCTGCTTGATGCCACGCTGCTGGCACAGTGCTCAGGATCCGTCCTTGCTGCGCAGGGATTGTCATGTTCGCTGTGGGTGTTGGCAAGGCTGTGGAAGAGGAGCTGAAAGCGATCGCCTCTGAGCCAGTGGAGCAGCACTTCTCCTACTCGGCAGACTTCACCACCATGACCCACCTTGTGGAGAACTTCAAGCTGAACATCTGCCCAGGTGGGTGCCCCTGGCCACACTGGGGGGCTCAGCCCTGAGCCGGGGGAGCCCTCCTCTCCCTGCAGAGCTGGTGGGGTGTGTGTCTTTCACCCTGTGTCTCATGCCCCAGGGCCGAGCTGGGCTGGTGTGAGCCTAGGGTGTCTTGGTCCACAGGCTGTTGTGGGTATAGGAGATGGGTTTCAGGGAGGGATTGGAAAAGAAGGTGGAGCTGGGGGGTTCGATGCAAAAGGGATGGCATGTGAGTGGCTGCCCCAGTGCTGTTGCACGGGCAGAGTCTGGAGTCGCACCCTGCCTTGAGGGATGCTGCCCCAGCTCCGAGGATGGCCTGTCTCCTCGTCCAGACCTGCGCTTCTGCTGCTGCCGGGTGCAGGAGGACCATGATGGGTTACTGTGGAGGTCTCCCTGCCCTGGGGCAGGCTGGGGCTCCCCAGTGCTCTTGGGACCTCCAGGGACTCCCTTGGGGCTGCAGACATGGGGTCAGCATCCCCCTCCCTGGCCACCCCGGCTCAAAGGCGAACCAAAGCTCCACACTGGCTGTCCTCGGCATGTTGTGACCGCATGTGCAGCAGCTCCGCGGGATGCCTCGGGGGATGCCTGGCAGYGAGCTCGCTGGGCTAGCAGGGATGCAGCCTGGTGAAAAGGAGCAAGGCTGGAAAAAGAGGAGAAAACGGGAGAGCCCCGAGGCTCAGGTCCAGCCCCGGCGGGTGGCTGTAGGGACAAGGGACTCGTGCTGTGCGGGAGCAGGGGAGAGCCACGCACCACAGGGCTGTGCCTCTGACTGCACCCAAACCCCCACGGTCACAGAGGAGGGCAAAGGGGAGACGGAGATCCGCAGCCCGTGCGAATGCGAGGCGCTGGTGCAGTTCCAGACAAACACCGTGGCCATCCTGCAGAGCCTGACTGAGAAAAATATCCTTTGGGGTGATGCCTGGGCTTGCCGGGTACAGGGCAGCCTGGGGACAGACCACACACAGGGAAGGAAGGGATGGATAAATGGGAGTGGGGAAAATTTTAGGCTCCTTCAAGGGGAAAAAGCCCTTTGCCCACCAGACYGTCCGGCTCACACTGTTTCCTTAGCATGTTCACTTGCTCAGATGACAGCCAGACTCGAAGACTTGGAAAAGCAGATTGCCAACAAGAAGTGATCCTTGCAGAGGGCTGCAGCACTTGGATGGGGCACGGGGACGTACAGTAGCTACGTGGCATTGTTATTGCTAGGTTATTGTAAAGCATCAGTGTTTCTTCTTGTATCGTAAAATCCCAAGGGGGACGCAGAGTGTATTTAAAAAAACAAAAATCCTAAAAAAAAACCCAAAAAAGAACTTGAGCAAAAAACCCTGCTGCGAAGCCAAGGGGTTCAGCCTTTGCTGTTGCCTTGTTCCTCYGAACTGGCAGGTCTGGGATGAGGTGGGATGTCTGCATGGGCAGGCTGGGCTTTGAACGAGGAGACGTGACACCCAGCCTTTTCCCAAAGGGGCTGGGATGAACCAGCCCCTGCGCAGCCCCCCTGGCCCCCAGCGCCCAGCAAGCTGCTTTGTAAGAGAAAAAAACCTACAGTGATCGTACCCTGAGAGCTTCTGCTGTCTCAGCATCTGCTGCCAAGTGGTGGGGCAGGGCAAGGAGAGCCGGGCGCCACGGGCAGTGCACAGGGATGCGTGCCATCCGGCTCACCCGGCCGGCTCCCGGCACGGTGCCCAGGTGTGCACCCATGGGAAAGCGGGCGGCAGGAATCAGCAGATCCCCTTGCCCCGTTTTGGCAGAATTGTTTGGGAATTGGTTATTATCTTGTTTGGTTTTTTATCATATAGCAAAATGGTAATAATTCTTTCTATAAATATCTACGTGTGTGTGTATATATATATATATTTCATTTTGGGAGCAGGGTAGTGCTATTTTTAAACACTTCTTTTATATATGGAAATTTCTATCCTGACAATAAACACCCTGAAGATTTGTATGACATGTCCCTCTCCTTTCGGCTGGGCTGCAGGGCCACAGAGGCATCTCTGTGTCAGAACAGGGGTCTCCGGCTTTTACAAAGGCCCCCTGTCCTCAGGCTCCAAAAATCCTTTGGGAAAATCCTTGCTCCATGGGCATCCCGGCATGCTGCAGACCAGCCTTGGCTGGAGGGAGCCAGTGTGGACGGGCACTGTGTCATCATCCCCAGTGTTTGCTTTGGGGGTTGTTGGAGCACGAGGAGGTCAGTGCCTGCTTTATGGGGGTGTAAACGTGCCAAGTCAGTGGTGCAGGGCCACTTACACCCATGGGGGATGTGGCCCTGGTGCTGGGACACGTCTGCTCAGGGCAGGAGAGACACCGAGCTCCCTGGCTGGCTGCACAGGGAGGGATGCCGAGGCAGCCGGGAACCCATATCCCGCAGGTGCATGGTGCAGAGGTGGCTTTTTAATCACAGGAGCCCCCCTTGGTGTAGCCCCTGTGTCCCACACCTGGGAGAAAGGAGGTTTCCACTTAGTCCTGTCTCCTGCATGCAGGCAGAGGCTGCTGGATAGGGACAATGACAGGTTTTTGGAGGGGTCCTTCATGTACCCACCTTGCTTGCTGGTCCTGTACCCAGGAGGTGAGAGCAAAGCGGGACTGAGAGGAGCTGTTGCTTCTGAACTAGCAATATGCACAGGAGGGATTCGTATGCCCAGGGGGGGCTCACGGGGCTGGGCAGCCCTGGACTGGAGGGGCGGGGAGAAGGAAGAGGAGGAGGAGGAGGATTGGAGCCCTGGGCTCACACTGCTTCAGCACAGCTCCTTTTCCCCCAAGACGCTGTTAGTGGCTCCATCACACACCTTGGCCAATTTGCTTTGCAGAGTCTGGGTGTTTCTGCTGCCGTGAATATTCCCGGTGGGTTTATAGGGCACTTTCAGGGGTGGCTGAGGGCCACATCCTGCTGGTCCCACTTCCAGGAGCAGTTTGCTCCATGGGACTCATGTCCTAGGGGGTGAGAGCTGGGATGTGGTGAGGTTTTGTGTGCTTGAGGCTGGGATTTGGAGCTGAGGAGCAGGAGGCTGAAAGCAGGTCCTGGGCTGCGGCATGGGGCTTGCTGGGACTGCTCCGGGAAGAGGAGATGTGAAGCGCTCAGGTATTCGCTTTATGAGGCAAGGGGTAGCTTTTCCCATGTGCAATCAAAAGCAGCGGTTCCCCAGTTCAGTGTGGGGGTTTGATGGCTTGTGAGCAGGGCTGTTGTCCCGGTTGGCATGGACTGGGGCATTTGTAGCCTCATTATATCTGTTTGCTGGGCTAGCAAATGAAGCACTGCTGATTAGCTCTGCGCATATCCCAGCTGGCAGCCCCACATCCCACCCGTCAGCCCTATAGCCCACCCATCACCCCATGTCCCATCCATGCACCCTCCCAGCCCCCATATCCCTCTCACCTACCCCACAGCCCAGGAGACAGCCCTGGGGGGGGAGGGTTAGGAAGGTGCTGGTGGTCACAAGCCACATCCAAGCCAGATCCTACTGCTACAGAGCACAGTGACCAACAAGCCACACCAGTGTGCTGCAAGCCTGAAACTGGGGATTGGGACTTCCCTGCTTTGTATGCATCTCCCTAAAAAAATACACAGTAACTGCAGGGAAAATTAAAAAAAAAAAAGGAAAAAAAAAAGCAATTAGCTGAGTTTGGGATTTAATAACAGGCTTGATTAGAGCAGATAATGGCATATGAGGGCRTGATTAAGCCTCAGTTGGCCCAATGTAATTTTGGCAAATAGTAAGGGAGGTTCTAGACAAAGTGGAGCTGGACTGACAGACAGAGGGGCTCGACAAGGGCCAGCAGCATGGTGTGGCCTCGGGGATGGAAAGTCACCGGTGTGAGAGGGGAGGCGGGAGGCACAGGGAAGGGCAGCAGGAGCTGTGCATCAGCTGAGGTGGGATTTTCGGGAAAGCATCCCCGGGACAGGCTATGGGATCGCATCTGGGAGCAAGGCCATGTCTGCGTGGTCCTGCAGAGCCTCATTAATGGCTTTTCACTAGATGGCACCAGACACCAGCGTTAATAAGGGTGCGCTGGGCTGGGGGCACCCCCTTCTCCCAGGCACCCCGAGGCGGTGGACCCGGCCCAGGGGCGAGCAGAGCATCCTCAGCCATGAGCTGGGGATGGATGGACGGAGCCTGGCATCAGGCTGAAAGCATTGCATCGCCTGGCAGGGGACAAGAGCTGCTTGTTGGGGCACAAGGTGTCCATTGGGTGCTTTGTGCAGCCCTGCTAAGGCTGGGGCTCAGCCATGGTCAAGCCCCRAGCTGGGGGACCAGGGGCTGCTGGCCTCCCTCCTTGCCATCCCTGGGTAAAACAAACCYGAGAGCCCTGGCCCAGCTGGGAAATTGCAGCATCAGCTGGCAGCATCCTTGGCATTGCACAGCTGAGGCCTTGCTGCCTGGGGAGGAGGCTCACAAAGTGTTTTTCAGGGAGGAGAATATGAGCAGCATGGGATGGGGAYGGCTCTGCAGGACCCTGAGGCAATGGGTACTGCACACATGGCAGAGTGCAACAGGGGGACTGCAGGCGGTCCTGCGCACAGAAATGTCATGATCGGGGTTATTCCACAGGAGTTTGCAATACAAGCAGATTTTAGACTTTTCCCCTATGGACTTGCTATGGATAAAGCACTATCAGAAGTCCTTCAGATGGACTTCTTCCCACCCAGCTTTCTCTGCAGCTGAATCCAAGCCTTGCTCCTTGGTGTTTTCTCCTCTTTTGGAGGTACAGCCCCAAGCACTGACTCGGACAGATCCTGGCACCAGCTGGGAGCACAGCACTGTCCTCTCCAGCCCTGGCAGCAGCTAAACGCCAAAGGATTGCTTAAAAATTAATCCAATGCTTGTATTTCTCATTAAAAGTGCTAAATTGCTGGTGCACAGCCCAGAAAGTCTATTTGCATTGGCTAAATACTCTCCCAGTTATTTAATAAATGACTTTACAAAAAGCTARATGCAGCCACAGAATCATTAGGGAAACTGGACAATAATTAACAGATACCCTGTAAGTTAAGGTCCAGTTAAAGTGGCACACCAAGACACGAGAAGGAAAGTCTGAGCAGGAAAGGGCACGGTGAGATGCCCACCATGCCCTGGATGGAAAGCGGGGGCTCCAGGGGCTGGGGCAGAGCAATGGCGGGGGGCTCAGGGGCTGCATGAGGCACATAAGGGCAATGCCCAGGCTTTTGCTGCTCCTTGCCCTGCCTGGTTGCAAAATCAGGGGCTGCCCCAGCCTGGCCTTTGCACGAGCATGGGGTGTTTGGCTGTGGGGTGCCTTCCCCTCTTGGGACATTCCCAACACAGCTCGGGTTCCTGCCAGCCACAGAAATCCCAAGGAAAGTTTCCAGGAACCTGTTACACAAGGCAAGGGCGATATTGACAGGAAATGGAGTAATTTCCCATTGCCCAAGAGCACCTAAAGAAAACAGCTTTGCCCGGAGGGGGGGTGCAATCTCCATGGGAGGGAGAAGATGGATGCCTGAACACTGGTGAGATCTTTGCCCTCTGAGCAAGGACTACAGCCCCTTATCCCTGCAGCCATCAAGAGTTAGGGCTCAGTCACACCAGGGATGTTTGGGCAACGACAGGGCTGTATGGAGCTAATGCTCCTACCCTGGTGAGACCAGCCACTTTCTTCCAGCACCAACCTGCTTCCCGCATGGCAGAGGCCACCCAGAGAAGATGCTGGGGTTCAAGTGACCCCCGCAGAGCTTGGGAAAGCTCACCCTTGGCTAAGCCAAAGTTGCTTTCCCCACACTAGCTTACACCACCAGCAGGGCAGGAGCCAGGAGGGTTTGGGGCTGGGGCAGGTTTCCTCTGGGAAAGCCTCGGAGGATCATCCCTGGGAAGGCACAGGTGACCCCATTCTCTGGACCGTTGCTGATCTGGATCATGTTGTAGGGTTGGGTTTGTGGGTCCACATGGAAGCAGGGTACTGAGGGAAACCCACCTAACAGGCCCCCAGAAGGGAACACAGCGTGGTCACCATGATGGTTTCTCCTGGTGAAACATGCCTGCCCAGGAGAGAGCAGCTCCACTGCCTCCAGCCTGCTTAGGGGACAATGCCCTGGACCACCTCCACTTGGCTTGTCCCTCAGCCCAGGTGTGGCTGCAGGGGACAGTTGTGCAATAGAATAACTGCATTTTGAGCAATTGAACAATCCTGTTTGTATCTTGTGCAAAAAGCTTCCGGAAAAAACAATGCAACAGCAGAGAAAAAGGTAAAAACATTGGCATGGGCCCAGCCCAACTCCCCACCCCCATCCTCCCCAGGAGTTTAAATGTCAGCATCCCCCAGCTCATCACGCTCGCACCTCTCAGGGACACAGCAGCATGAAGTCGGTGGCCGCCCTCCTCCTGGTGGGGATGCTCATCCTCTGGACAGAGCTGCCAACAGGTATGAGACATCCTAGGATAAGGTAGAGAGAAGAAAAGCACAGGGGCTGGGAAGGAGCCGTGTTTGCAGGGATACTCTGGGATGGGAGGGGAGAGGAGGAGGGCGCTTGCTGGGGAGCATCTCCCCAGSGCCCCTCAGCTGCCAGCAGCCTGGAGCAAACAAGTCCCTCCTCTTGCAGGCAGCACCTGGTCCTGCCCGCCTGTCCGCTTCACCTGCGCGTTGTTCAACCCACGGAACGAGTGCTCCGCCAACTGGCAGTGTCCGCGGAACAAGAAGTGCTGCCAGTCCTTCTGTGGGAGGAAATGCATCTCGCGCTCACCTACTTTATCCTATGGTAGGGTCTCAGAGCCCCCCCTCCTGCACCAACCTCCCCAGGTAGCAGAGGGGGAATACGGTGACAGTGGCTCTGGGCAGGGAGCTGTGTCCAGCTGCCAGAGCCTTCCACTGTCAGGCTGATGGGGTAGTTGATAGCCAAACATGTGGGCTGGGGTTACTCTGAGCACCAGCCCTAACCTGTTGCTTTCTCTTCCTTTCCCCAGCGTGAGCTCCTGCTCCCAGGACAGACCAAGGGCCTTCTCAGCATCCCTGTGCCACCCCAGCACCAGCCAGCTGCCCATGCCTCTGCTAAGGCTTGTCCTGCCCGATGTCAGCTCCCAGGAGGATGGGGATGGCTAMCAGCCCATGCTCAGAGACCACCCCAGCTCCAGGACCACCCCACTGACAGTTGCCGCAAGGTGCTACGTGCCACCTGCATGCCCCCCTCCCTCCACTTCCCCACTGCTGTTTTAACAAATAAAAGAGCTTGTCCCAGGGGTGCTCATGATGTGCAACTCCTTCCCCCACCTCCTCCTGCCTCTCTCCAGGCTCATCCTGGCACATGCTCCCAGTGCTGCTTTCACCCCAGAACTTCTGCCTGGGGAAGATAAAAACAGACTGGCTGCACACCCAGAGTGTGGTTAGGGGCTGGCTCAGGGGAGCAAATCCATCCAGAGGCATACAAACCACAGGGGAAGAGGGCGATGGGAAGGGGCTGGAGTGAAATATGACAGGACACCTTAGGGGACTCACCTGGCATGCTGCAAGGGGCCCTGGAGAGCAGCGTGTGTGTCCCCAGGCACACCCCRAGACAGGCAGGGCTGTGGGAAGGGACTGACCCTGCCTGCCCGGGGGGATGCAGGAGGCAGAGCCTCCCTGTGGGTACCCCACTTGGGGCACATCTGGAGGGCAGAGGAGGGGGGGTTATATAGACCCAAACCCCAGGTGGTGCTGAGCCACTCACCGAACCTAAGCTGGGGGGGGAAAATTCAGCTGAAGAGAATTGCATGGGAAAGCCTCGAGCCAGTGCACAAAAACACAGCTCTAAGGGGTTCTTCTAACTTTTGTACAGCTGAGTGCCGGGGCCAAAAATCCAGGAAATGCTGAGAAACCTCAGGAGGAAGAAGCATGTGCAGCCTGAGGGACCTGCCCAGCATCCGCCTATTGCAATAGCAGAGCCAGGCATTGCCACCACGCACAGCAGGGGCAGAGCGTCACCCAGCCTGTGCTGATGGCCAGCAAACAGTGCCCGCCAGCCCTTCCCCAACCTCATTACATGGAGCTACAGCTGACGCCAGGCTTGCATGTCCCATCATYATATTCTCAACAAGCAGACCTAGCCCAGACTGGGAGAGGACCCTGATCTGTCTGCATGCACTAGAGAGACCAGAGAGGAAAATTAGTGAGTGCTGGATGACAGGGGAAAACGAGCATTTGGGTGGCTGGCTGGGAGGAGGCACTTTGCCTCCATCTCCTTCAACCTGCAGCTCCCAGCCAGGCAGATCCCACAAGCAGCCCAGCTCCCGGCCCCTTGCACCTCCAGGCCCAGGAGGAGCATCCTGCAGGCACTGCCTGAAAGGCACCTGGTGCAGGAGCTGCTGCTGCATAAGGGCTGAGCTAATGATCCCCACTGCTGGGCACGAGCAAGGCAGTCTGGAGAGCAGCATGAACTGGTCAGATATTTAAACTACCCGCAAATACAGCAGGATGAAACCTCTGGCTGTGGGATCAACATCTCACATAGCCCAAGGCAGACACTGAAGTCTCCCTGGCCAAGGCTGGGGAGAGCACGTCCCTGGAACGAGTCCTTCCACAGTCACCCCCGTGGAGGAACTGGAGGGAAGGAGGCAAAGACTCAGAAATCATTCAGTGACTGCGAAGGAAGCAGTCCTATGGTAAAAGACCACCCCTTTGCTTAGCTCAGCCAAGGGAGGGCAGAGATAACTGGAGAGCTCATGCAGTGCCAGGGGAGGCTGGAAACAGCAGGGACAGGCAGAACAAGGGCTGGGAGCTCATCAGCCAAATGCAGTGTAAAATCAGACATTACTTCTGACCAGTGCAGTGTCCTACTGGGGGGGGRAAATATCTCTGCCACCCTTACACCAACCCACCCCTCTGAGCGGGAAGCACTGTGCCACACAAGCCATGGGGTGACAGGGGCAGAGCCCCAGCACTCCCCCAGCCATCCCCACACCGAGGCAGCCTGGGCTGACACAGTGGCCAAGGGCAGAGAAGCCTGATTACACCTCCCACCAGTAATTAGTCACAGATCACAGCCCTCCCTCCCTCCTCCATCAGGACCAGCTATTATCAGCTATTAAGCAGGCATTTCCATACAGCTGGCTAATTTGATAATGCTGCAATTATCTTGGTTTGTTAACAAGATTAAATTGCTAATTGGTTTGATTAAGCACAGAGCTCCCGGCATGGGACGCCTCTCAGCTGGTAGTGCTCATGGCCCCACACAGCCTGATGGCTGCCATGCCCAGTGCAGCAGCTCCTCTGTGGAGACAAGGGCAAGGGAGCAGCCTAGGAGGGGTTCATCCTCCCRAAAACTGCTGCCTGGGGCCTCCAGATCTCCATGCAATGGCCTGGAGAGGTCCCTCCTCCTGCCCTGAGACAGAGCCAGCATTGCCAGTGTCACCGCTGTCACCCAGCTGCTGGCCCAGGCAGGCAGCTTTGGGGCTAGAGGATGCTATGGGGACATCTGGTCTGCCTCGGTCCTGCTTCTTTCTGTTTGGGAGCACTGCAAGTTAGAAATCCCTGAGGCAATGCACCAACTGTGTACATCCACCTGCAGCTGTGCCAACAAATCCTCTGCCCTCCTCTCCCCAGGCACAGGTCCCTACCACCATGCACAGCATTTCCAGCAACACCTGGCTCACCACCACAGCTGTACTGGGGAGCTCCCATCACCATGGATTAGACTCACCCATACCCCCCAGGCAGTCAGCACCTGCCTGGGAGGAGCTGGGCAATGCACCAAAACATGCACCAGGCAGGATCACTGACTGGGGTAAGCTCCTGGCAGTGTGCTTTGACTGGAAATCCTCTGGATCCAGGTCTCTGGGGAGGAAGGGAATTCCCCTCTGCATCCTAGGTACGTGCCAGCGAGACAGCAGGAAAAGCAGCGAGTCCTGTGCCAGAGAGGAGATGTTTCTGTGCTGGTTCTTCCCATGTCATCTGCTTCCCTAGGACTAGAGCAGCCTGGAGATGAAGGGGTTCATTTGCTCTGCCTGGGGGCTTACCACAGCTCAGGACTTGCTGCTGTGGGACCTTCTCCTGGGATGACCCCACCAGGTCTGGTGCTGGGAATGTGGGCAAAGGCTGCACTCAAGGACACAGCTTTGGGTTAGAAACATCCATCATGGCATCTCACAGCAGCAGCACCACTGCAAGGCAGGGAGCTGTTCAGCTCCTTTTGCATGTGGCAGGTCTGGCTTACTCAATCTTCCCTCAGAACAGGGGGTTTGGGGGCAGTCACTCTTGGACCAATCCCAAAGGAAACATCCAACACTCCCTGACATACCAGGGAATGGGATCCAGAGTGGCTCCCCAAGGGAGCCATCGGCATCACAGAGGCAGCCTTGCTTCACACAGAAATGCACCTTGGTCCACTCCAAGATGGAGACAGGGCAGAGGATGGAGAAGTAGGGTCTCGCCCACAGCACACCTGAACATCTTTTTAATATTTTCTTGGAGCCTTCTTCCCTGAATATTTTATGCTCTGGCTCAGGAGACTGGGTGATCGGGGTCTGAATACAGAACAGCTTGGTGCTCAAGAGTGATGCGAGACCTTTTCAAGAGATGATTCAAGCCAGCCTAATAAGAATTACTACAGCTTTGAAAACCTTTGAAAAGGGAGGGTTATTAACTAGCCTGGCCCAGGAGTGGGAAGCTGTCGTCCCAGCAGGATGCAGCAATCACATCAAATCCAGAGGAGAAAAATACCCTAGGCTAAGCAGATCCACTCGGCAGCAGCTCTGCCCATGGTCRGGTGCTATGTACAGCCCTCATCTCCTCTGCAGAGAAGCAGCAGCATTTCAGGTGGGAAAAGGAGTCAATACTGTTCTGGTCCCCACCATAAAAGAAATATATATATACACCTCTGCAGAAAAATAAACCATCCTCACACTGCTGAAGGTCAGCAGATGTATGAATTCACTCTGTGCTTTCTTCTGTGGGAAGATTTATATAAACTCAGCTCCTCACCTGGACCAAGTCACCCTCCAGCCACAGGGAGAGGGTGGTCAGGGCCAGAGCTGTCTCAGACCAGCTGATGCCCTCCAGCATTTTCTTTCTGAAGACATAGGGATGCCTTTTTCCTGCTCAGGAGTCTTGCCATGAACATGCCTTGGCTTGCCTGGCCAGGATGCACAAGTAACCCCCCCCCGGTGCCCCCTCACCCTCCCCAAACACAGCGAGGGGGAATGCATGGCACCAGCTCCCGCTGTACTGGGAGGGCAGAGGGGGAACCACATCCCAGGATTGCATGGTGGAGGGAGGCTGCATCTGCCACTGGGAAGCCTTTGAGACAGCCAGGGTGGAAGCTGTCCCTTGTGTCTGGCTCCAGCGCATCACCCCAGCTGTGCACCGCACCCAGCCCCCTGCATGGTGGGGAGCCCCAGGGCAGCAGGATCCAGCAGGGGATGGGACCGTGGTCGAGGGATGCCAGAGCAGCCCGCTATAATTTCTCTCCTGCCTAAAGTGCTGCCAAGCCTTGCAAGCTGCTTGTGATGAAGCCCTTCAATCTGGCGCAGAAACGGCTCTGTGTGTCCCATGACAGCCAAGAGGCAGCAGAGCTGTGCTGAGCYGCTTGGCTCCATCCCCACCTTCAACCCACCAGGAATCCTCACCAGGCTGCTCTCTGCTGCAGCCACACAGGCTTGCACACCCAGGAAGCCTGTCAGATGCTGGCAGGACYTCCCTGAGCCAGGGAACTGAAAGGAAAGGGAAGGCAAAAAAATGAGGCACTGGCAGCACCCTGTAGCTGGGGGAGATCCCTGCATGCCAGCAGTCCCTTGTCCCCAGAACAGAAACCTCTTTCCTCTGCAGTAAGCCACACTGCACGAAGGCACATGTGAGAGCTCAGCAGGAGGCTGGGCAGCARTGCAGGCAGGGCTGGGGTTGCCAGGCTCCCTCTCCCATGCCCTCTCTGCAGTCCCAGCTCTTGGCTCCAGGGCTGGACCCACAGTCCCTCAGACAGGCTGATGTCTGCATTCAGCCAAGCAGCTGGGATGTTATGCAAATAACAGCTCTGGCAGAGGCTGGCAAAGCACTTGAAGACTCACACAAAGCAGTTTGCAGAGAGGAAAGCACCTCCCATAGGCGCCAGCCCTGCAACAGCCCCTGCTTACGCACCAAACCGCAGCACAGATCCCAAGTCATGGTCCACGCATTTTTTGCACAAGGTCAGGGTCATAAACTCACCATCACCCCCAAATCCACCAGCACAGGCACCAGGGTACCTGCACACCCCCTCCCAAATGGGGCCACTCACCTGCAGAGAGACCCTCCCAGCTGAAACCAGTGCCTCCCCATAGCAAAGTGCTGTGGAAGAGGAGGGTGGGCTATTTATGCTATAGGGCAGCCCAGACGAGCTCCAGCTGCAGAGGGGAAGCCGTTTCCCAGCTCCTTGGGGTCCCGGCACCGGCTCCCTGTTAGCACCAGCAGCATTGCACAGGGGAATTCCTGCCTCTTCAGCCCTGCCTGTGCCAAGGCGCACACAGATGCTCCTTTCCCCAACAACTATGTAGGTTAATAACATGCAATGTGATTGCAAGACACAGGGAACCGCAAAGCTATGTCAATATTTAGCTTTTACACATTTGGCTAATTAGAGAGCAACCTGTGATTCCCTCCGAAGGAGGCACGGCTGCTTCGCCCCTCTCCCTCCTCTTCTGTATGTTCCCAGTTCAGATGGGATAAACGTCAGCTCATTATTTCTGGAGTTCACTGGTCGCAAACGGTCTGTCCCAAAATGCTATTCCCAGGCACTGGATGTCAGAAATCATTATACTAAATAAAGCTTCATGAATTATTCATGAAGCTGGGTTTCACATTAATCAGGGAGAGATGGGCAAAAGCAGCCCAGCATTGCAGACCGCTGTGTCACATTCTTGCACAGGCAGGCAAATGGAGAAGTTTGGACCTTCAAGGCACAAATCAGAGATATGGTGCAAATCAGAGAAACACCCTGGTCCCAACATGATTGGAGCCTGACTTAGTGGAGACCAAAAGCAGGCAGTGGGCCATTGCCCAAATACCTTTCTGCTTCAGGAGCTCCTGTGACTTGATCATGTTAATGAGTCCAGGGCAGCCTGCTGCTGCTCCGAGCATCCTCAGAGATGCATGACTGCTTTTCACATTAGCCCCGGTCTCCAGCACGGGGCTGGGCCAGCGCTCGGGACTCACGTACTGACTCCCTGGCTCTGTGCACTGTGGCCACTAAAAATAGAAAAATGTTTTTCTGAAATGTCATCAGGACGCTCCTTCCAGGGCCCAGGCAAACAGGGCTTCTGGCTGGATGCCACATTGCATCCCAGCATGGGCTGTCCACCGACGGGTATTTTCTTGGGATGCAAATGCTTCTTCCACTGCTCCAAGACTTTGGAAAGAAGGTAGATGTGTTCTTTCTTGCTATCTGAATCTACCTAAACAGGCAAGCCCTTAACTCTATGAATCAATGAAAGAGTGAGGGGTGCCTTCAACATGGCAATGTTGGTGGAAGGAGGCGATGAAGTCTGGGATCCTGCATGCATTTTGCAGGAGCGAGTGCCCGTGCCTCCCCCGACCCGCCAGGCTCAGCCAGCGAGCTCTCATCCTTGGGTCTGCCCCTGCATCTCTGGCTGCTCCTCTGCCGCTTGCCCAAAGACTCCTGGTAAAAAAACCTCAAAACTACAAAAATATGGTGACAAGCAGCCAGGCCAGCTGTACGGCAGGGAAAAATCCATAGCTGGCATTGCAAAATCTGGGCTCTGACGTGAAGACAGCGGTGGTTCTCCATGCAGCAGTGGATGAATATCTATCAGGAGGCTGAGGAGCCGTCAGACACCCCTGCTCCCCCTGCCGCGGCTCTGCAGCCTTCCTGGGGCCAGAGGTGTGTCACCAGCCATGAACCACGGCAGGGCTGATCCACCACCGAGGGCACCTGGGGGGAGCGAGTGGGTCCCATGCCAGCCTAGGCCCCCAGAGCCACCCTGCTGCTCTGGGGTGGCACGCTACCCCGCTCCCCAGCGCTCCAGCATCTCGCAGGGCGGGTCACTGAGGCTGTAGCTCCATCAGCCCCAAGTCCTCCTCCTTGGACTGAGGTGTCCTGCCCACGCCGAGATGCTGTGTGCAGGAGGGAGAGGCAGAGATAGGGTGCTGGAAGCCAGCAAGTCCCCTGGCAACCCTCAGAGCCTTGAGACCCGAAGACCCTCCACCACCAGAGCCCCTCTCACTACCCCCAGCACTGCCAAAACCTCCTGCAGGGAGCCCGAAAGACAGCATCCTTCCAGAGGCGGGCAAGCCTCTCCCCCTCAGCCCATGCCCCGTTAATCTCCACCTGTAATTGCTTCTGCTCTCACACCCTTGCCAGCGTAGAGGTAGCTGGGGGCAGACGTGCAACGGGAGCCAGGCGCTCACCAAGACCCTCAAACCACTGGGGCACTTCCACCTGCAAAATAACAATAGTGACAATTCATCAGCAATTTATAGTTTTGGCTGGAAATTTCTAGCTGTGCCATCACAGCTGGGCAGGGACTGAAGGGGCCCAAACCCAGCGGCCACTCTCTGCTCTCTGTCCCCAGCTCTGGTGGAGAGGCAGAGCCCCAGGGCAGGTTTGCTGCCCCTGCTCCTGCTGGTGCCAGCCCCTCGCCCGTGTTTGCTATGGGATAAAAGTATCTGCAGGATCAACCATCTCAGGGAAATAGCATCTCCCTTTATCCCGACCCCCTTATTGCACGGAGAGACTGATTTCCAACTTGTCTCCTTGTATCATCACTAAATACTAATTTATAAGGCAGCGCTATTTCTGGAAGCCTCTGAGTTCAGGATTTTCAGTATGGGTGAAACTTTYGGCTGCTTGGCACCCACGGTGCAAGCAAAGAGCCCGGGCTGGCTGCGTCCCCCCAGCCCTCTCTGAGCCACGCTCAGCCCCATCCCAGCACAGCTTCTGCCTGCGCAGCATCACCATGCCCAGGGCTCCCTGCTCCGTCCTGCCCGGCCGTGCCTGGTGGGGCTCAGGGACCACACGCGCTCCCTCCATGGCCGTGGCCGTGGCTGTGGCCATGCACAGTTGCGGAAAGCAAAGTGCAGGGCAAGGGTCTGCACTGCACGAGCCTGTGCAGAGTCAAAGGCTCGGCTGCACTCTTGGTTACTCGCATGGTTTGACCTGCAATATTGTAAGGTTTAATTACAATGAAATTTGTGCTTCCATCTTCACCTGTTTCTCTCTTGACGGAGAAAGCAAGCAGTGAGCCTGTGTTGCCTGTGTGATCCTGGGTACAGTGGTTAGTCACTGTGGCTTTGACTATACTAGTAAATTAAATGTGCCTGGGCTGACCCTGGCACCAAAGCCAGGTGGCAGGGAACAGACCAAGTCCTCACCATTAACCTGTCCTCTTAACACCATGCTGCCTGCCCTTCTGGCAGCATCCCTGCCCGTGGCAGCTCCTAGCTCTGCTGGGAATGATCTGGAGAGGGCTGCCTGGCCCGCGGGAAGCCCTGACCCAAGATGCTCCAGCAGATTAACAATGAGCCTGGGAATGGCCCTTGGCTTTGTTGAATTCGATTTTGGGGATGTGTCCTGGGCGTTGGAGGGCAGTGAAACAACCTGGGGCAGAGACAGAGCGGAGGGAGGGGTTGCAGCACACAGGAGATTGCAAGTTGCTATAAGATGGAGGCAATGCATGTCCTTGGGGCATGTGGAAACCCTCCAGACAGTAAGTCATTGCTCTGAAGTGCCTGACCTTACACTGCAGCATCTCCCTGCTCCCTCTCCAGAGGTTCCCCATCTATATAAAAAATAGCCACCGCTGCGTTATGACTCTCCAAATTTTCTCGTGTTTCTGGTTACAGCTTCGGAGCTCAACCGCAAGCCAAGGTCTCCAGCAAGTTCAGTGAATGTTCATTAATCTTTCCTGGCTTAGGCACCCAGTGGGCTTAGTAAAACTCCAAGCCAGAAAAGTTTCCAGCTGTCAGAGCCATGGGCCGTTGCCAGAGCCTGCCAAGAGCCTGTCCCGTGCCCGCCACAGACAGATGGCAACACAGTCACCTTACTGCAGGGGGCTGGATGCCGCGGGTGCATCCGAGGGCTCCAGAGTCTGAAGGAGGTTGGTTAAATAATTTCCAGCACAGAGCAGGCTGATATCCCCCCATCAGCAGCGCCTGCAGACACCCTGTGGCTCTGGGAGAAAGATGGGGGGTTGTAGGGATGGGATCCCCAGAGCTGGTGGTCCCCACTCCCCTCCTCCTGCTCAGAGGATGCTGCCATCACGGTTCAGCTTTCCCTCCCCGCCACCCCGTGGGCTGGCTCCAGGGAGAGGCAAGGCTGCGCAGGGACAGCCGATGGCACGGGAACGGGGACAGCCGATGGCACGGGAAGGAGAAGCCCAAACCCCTCCAGCCAGAGCAACCCCCTCCCAGAGCTTGCAGGAGGCCAGGGCAGACAAACACACCAGCGAGCGCAGAAACCACCAGGAAAAAAGAGTATTAAGGAAAGCCCAAATATCTTTGCCACTGAGAAATGCAAGAGCAGGCTTTTGCATCTGCCCTAATTTAGCTTTTTCCCTCTGGAAAGGACTATTTGTGAAATGCTTTGTGTTCTTGTCCCTGGCATTAATCAGCCCCCGTCGGCAGCCGGCTCCACGGATCCCCCTGTGCTTGCAGGTGCGCTAGCGCTCGCCCCGCTCTATCCCACCCTCCCACGTGGCAGGTACCCAGCGGCTCTGGCCTTTCACAACGGATGTCCAAGGGGCTGAAAAGTGCTTGAAGATTTTTCTTTTAATTAAAGGAGCTCTGCAGACATGCTATATTCATATATTTTTTCCCCTATTTTTTAATTTATTGCTACATCAGCTATTAAAAAAAAAAAAGGCAGAAAGAAGAAAGGAAGGGAGCTGCCACAAGCTGAGCGCCTTTCGGGATGACTCACTGCAGTACTGAAATGGCTGCTGGCTTCAGACTCACCCTGCCTCTGCGATTTGCTTCCAGACTGCAGAATAGACCATGGCAAGAGGTTTCGCCCCCTGTCCCCACGTGGAGGATTTGCCATGTGGTAATCGACATAAGCCCCTCCGGGCTTTGGTGGGAGGAAACCTTCCTTCCCCAAGAGAGGAAGATGGGGGGAGACATGAAAGGAAGAGATGGCGAGGTGTTTCCAGCTGACCTGATTTTCTGCCGTTCCCATCTCCACATCACTGCCAGTTAGTTCAGGAGTCGTGGCGGAGGCGCAGGGCTGGCCCGTGCCATGGGGAGCTGCGCCCTCCCAGTGTGGCTGCAAACCCGGCTGCACCGAGTAAGGGCCCTTGCACCTCAATTTGCTGGGAAAGAGCCTTAAAATGGGAGTCTCCCTTTCCTGCCATGGCTTGCCAGTGTCAGTGCGAAGTCAGGCCAACAAGCTCTGGTTGGCTAATGGGAGAGTCAGACCTTTCGCATCTAAGTTTGTGCAGCAAAGGGAAAATTCACCTTGGGTACCATTGATGCTGCAGCCAAGTCCCCTCTGAAGGATGCTGTGATGCCAGCACAAACCTAAACAGGGCATGTGCAGCCTGGGAGGTGAACTTTACTCTCCTGCAGCTCTTCCAGCCAGGGCTTTGAGCTGCAGCAGGAGGCACAGTGTCTCCCCTCCCCGTCTCCCCAGCCCCTTCCCAGGGTGACCCCTCCAGCCTGGGGGCATTACGGGCAGAGCCCCAGCAGCTCCCTGCCTCGCTTCCCACTCACACTTCAGCTCCTCCGCACAGCCCAGGGGACACTCAGCAAACCTCCTGGTGCTGGGAGAGCTGGTTTTTGCGGGGACAGGGTTCAGGTCTACCCTGTGGCGGTGCATAAATAAGACTCTAGTGCAGAGACAAAGTGCCAGATGGAGCGGGCAGCCTTGCAGCGCCTGCACAGCCCCCAAGGCACAGCTCCTCCTCTGAAAAATGGCTGGCTGGGAAATATTTTCAGAAGGGAAAAGAAAATTCACGCCAGTCACAGGATGTCAGTGACAGGCAGAGAAAACCCCATGCAGGAGCCAGCCCTCCTCCCACCCTGTGGGCTGCACCCCGCTGGGGCTCAGCACCCGCTGTGAGCTGGGCTGAAGGTGTCTGCTGCAAGTGCCCGGAGCAGACAAAGCTGGGCATCTTTATCTTGCAGCTTCCAGGGGTGCTCAGCCATCCCTAATTGCCATAAAAATAAATGCTTTTTGCTTCATATCATAGAACAGAGGAATTTCCCTCAATTTTTTTTTTTTCTCCTCAGTTAGGTTTTTTTTCTTTTCTGAGGCCTCCCTCAAAGCCATCCCTTCCCCCTCCTTCCGCTGCCTTCTTCCCATGTAAACAAGCACACGGCACACACAGTCTGACACATCACACACATGGAAACACACTGATGGCCCCGCCGCTGCGAGCGCTGCCTGGCGCAGGGATGGGGCTGGCAGCACATGCGGCCGCAGGAGGCGGGCGTGCGGGCAGGGGGAAGGATGCTCGCCACCAAAAAGAGCTCTCAGCCAGCTGCATGCAAGCCCAGAGAAGGGTGAGCGCCCGCAGGCTCCAGCCCCTCTGGCTGGAATCAGCAAGCCGAGGGATCCGATGCGGAGGGTGGTGTGAAGTCTCGCCCCGTGCGAGCCGTCTGTCTGACACAGCTGCTCTGTGCCGGCTGCCGGAGCAATGAGGCATCGCTGCACGGACATGCAGCCCCGGCCATCACCTCAGGAAGGTCTCCCATCCTCTCTTTCCTGTCTCTCTGCTCCAGCAGCCGACTTCTGGGGGAGTTGGTGTGCTTGCAGTGGTCCCCGGGCCACATGGGGATGGCCCCAGGTGGCGGCGGCAGCTCGCTGACCTGAAACGCAGTGTGTGCCATGCCTGGGACTCTCTGCCTTCGCCCACCTCCCGACAAGCCTTTAAAGAGACAGTGGGAAGCTCAGCGAGCCCAGGGGGGCTCTTCCCCGGGGGGCTGCCTGGGTGCCCTACGCACCCCCCGTCCCAAGGAGGAAGATGGAGCTGGAACGCATGGAGGGTGACTGCGAGGGCAGAGCCACATCATCTGGCCGGCGCAGGGCGGCACTGCTGCTGGGGCCCTGCTGAACACCCGCAGCACGGGACAGCACGCTGCACCCCGCGTAGCTCCGGGGGCTCAGCCCCCCAAGGGCAGCACTCGCCACTTGGGCAGCTTTGCAAAGAGCTGGGGTAGGCCAGGGCTAGACGAGGCCCGTATCCCCACCACGGCTCCCACCAGCCATCCCGCAGGCTCTCCCGGCTGCTAAGGGCGCTTCCAGCAGGTAAGGCGATCGGGGCAGGCGTACCCACGCCTGGCCCAGGTTTCCCGTCCCGCTGCCAGCCCCGGCTCAGCCCTGCGCGGCCGCCGCAGCACTGCCTTCGCAGGGGAAACCGCCTGCCTCGCACCGGAGCTGTGCCGACCTGCCAGCCGGTTTTGCCAAAATTGGGTCCCCCGTCTTGTGGTCCCGGTGGGCTTCCCCGGGGTACGGGGTGGGCTCCTCCCGGGCATCCCCAGGCCTCTCGCCTGCACAGAGCTCGGGGGCCACCCCAGAGGACCCGGGGGGACTGCGCTGCTCCGGTCCCATGGTGCCGCCGAGGCGCCCGCGGCAGAGGCAGCCGGGGACCGGGGACCGGGGAGAGGGAACCGGGGAGAGGGGACCGGGGAGAGGGGACCGGCCTCGCCTCCCCGCTCCCACCCCGCGGCTCCGGGCGGGCGGGCCGGAGGGCG
>JAYKAV010000181.1:107597-138815 GCA_035582835.1 Phoebastria nigripes
CCCCACTGCCAAAGGAAGGGCTTGGTCCTGAGCATCTTCAGGCCGATGGGTACAGGGACCCTCAACGATGGGGACAGGGCTCTGCAGGGGCACTTTTGGATGACCAGAAAGCAGGCATCTCCCCAGTCTTGCCCCAGCGCATGGCTGATGGGGACACCATCCTGCAGGAGCTGGGAGGTCAGCCAGCCCCACTCCCCACCTCAGGTACCCAGCGGGGGACCCCCAGCCCTACCCCAGCCCCATGGGCATCCCGCACGGGACTTCTCCAGTGGTTTGCAGCCACCAGCCCTGCACACCTGGGACATGCAGGGTCGCAAGCCCGGGGTGACAGGGCGTTTAGGACTGGGCTACAGGCAAAGGATAAGGGTTTCCTCCTTCTCTACGCATTTCTAATGGCTCCTTTGAGACAAGCCACACGACTCCCCGCTGGGAAGCCTCGCTGAGCTGTAAGTACAGGGCTTTTTATTTGGACTGTTAATCTAAATCCATTGTACCTGGTTGGAAAAGCCCCTGTGTGCAATACTCCCTGCACTTGCTGCATCCTCACTTGAATGTCTATTAGCATCTCCCTTCCCACTGCCTTGGGTCCCTTCTGCCAGTTAAAATAAATATACATAACTTCCATTTGAAAGCCTTTGAGAAAAAATACGTTGCCAAGGGAAACTCTTCTAGCATTTCTTACAGATATGCTTGATCTGTTTTTATATTTTTTACTGTCATAAATGCATATATCGGAGATTTTTTTCTCCACAAGATACATATTCATTTGAACGCCCAACACCCAGCTCACACTGGGCTTGTGTAATTCTGATGGTTGTCTCCTTAAAATAGCTTACAATATATTTCAAAATTTACCAGAAAGAGACTGGCTTTATCTGTTCTATTTTACCAATCATTTATGGAAATTTTGCTTTAACTCAAGGAAAATTTTGCAAATTCACATTATTCCAGACAGACTCATTTGTATTCTCTGTCCATTACGCTTTAAAATAAAAAAACACCCAACCTTCCTAAAGTAAGCTTCTGTTTGCCAGCAGATACCCCTGCAAATGCGAGACGGGCGCATGCTTTGATGATCCAACAGGGGAGATCATGCCAGGTCTCAGTTCAAACCTCAGTTTTGTTCTAAAGCTGAGCTCAGCTAGTCGTGAAACAAGTAGGCAAAAGAGTTATAAAACAATTAATTGCTGCTTTAGATTCCTAGATGAAAGCTGTATGTGGGCAGAAATAATTTGCTCTATTCAGGAGCGAACATCAGAAAGGAGCATCTCAGACAGTTCGCGACCCTTCTCCTCGCTCTGCTTCCTGCACGGGACGGAGGGAGGGAGAGAGGGATTTCCCTGGGGTACAAAGACTTGCAGGGTCCTGACACCCACCTTTTTTTTTTTTTTTGAGCTGGGAGAGAGGTGGGAGCCGGCTCCCTCCTGGCCTGCAGGGTTTGGCACGTCTTACCCAGAGCCGCAGCCGCGCAGCACAGCCATGTGCTGGGGATGGTCCTGCTGAGCTGGAGCATCACTTTAGGCTTGTCCTGCTGTCCCAGCGCAGCCCCCCCGTAGCCACCCGGGCTGCCTCGTGCCCCAGCCCAGCCCCAAAACCACCTTTCCTTTGATTTCAGTGACATTTGGCCTGGTCTCCTGGAGCAGCTGCTGTATAGGGTGGGTGCGGAGAGAGGCTGAGGACGGGTGTGGGATAAGCTGGATCCCACAGACCCACCCCCACGGACCCCGTGTGTGTTCGTAGCCTGMATGCATGAGCATCCTTCTGGAAGGAACCTGGATTAGTCATCCCCACCCCACAGATGGGCTGTGTGATGTCTTCCCTGAAAAAGCTAATCTGTCACAGAAATTCCAATTTATCCCTGAAAAGGAGTGTTTACACCTTTTTTTCTCCCTTGCTTTTGTCTTAAGCATTAAAAAAGTTGATCCTTCTTTTTTTTTTCCTCCCCTTTGAAAGGCAAGACAATGAGTCCATTAAGCTCTGAGGCTTATCACAAGCCGGTTGCCTCCTCCAGACATGGTGTAATGCGAACCGCTGGCTTTGTGGTGCAAAGCCTGTGTCTTTAAGGAGCCCTGGCTCTGAGATGCAGTGGAGTTAGCAGATGCCTTTGCCAGGCTATTTCGCACAAATCTGGCATTTGCTGCACCCACAGCCCTGCTCAGCTTAAAAACATACCTCTGGGGTTTATTTCTAACCATTACTCCACTACCTGTTCCTCTCCAGCTCTGCTCTGACCTCCAGATTTAAATGTGAAAATGTCCCCCAGGTCCCTCTTGGTCTGACAAACCTTTTACGCTGCATTTCTCAGACACTGGAAAACATGCAGAGCCCTTCYCCTGCTTTGGTGTTTGCCCCATAAACCCCATGAGATGTCCGGTGAGCAACGCGGGGCTGGGGTGCAATGGGGTCTGCAGGGGAACTGGGATTCCCTTGGGCAGGGGGGACCCGCCTCGCRTCACTGACCTGGCCTTGGCCCTCAGTGGCTGCTGTCGGACCGGACTGTCCTGTGCGGGGTCTGGTGGCACCTTGGCATCACCGCGGGGGCTGCTGCAGCCTTCTCCCTCGTCTCCTGCTGCCTGTCTGTGGCCTCTGTCCCTGCGTCACCTAAAAGTTGGAAAACTTCAGTGGGCGACAAAAGACAGAGAGGGTGAGGGATTTTTCTAATAAGCAGCTGGCTGATTAAAACCAGGGAGGGAAGCCTTTGAGATGGGAGACAGGCTAGTCTGGAGGTCACAAATGCCTCAGTGACCGCTGCAGCAAAAGCATCAGCGGCTGCAGAAGTCATGTGGGTGCCAGCAGTGACCCTGGAAGTGTGAGCAGAGCTCAGGAACAAGTCACGCCTAATAGCGCGATTTTTCCAAAATAGCCGATGCGTGGGGAAAAATGTARTTCCTCAACCAAGAGAGCAAACGCAGTGTCCTCCTGAGGACACCCAAGACTCCCCTGCCAGGAGCGGGGGGACTGCATGGGTACGGGGCTGCTCCGCACATCCCGTGTTTTGATGAATAAGGTAGGTGGAGAAGTCTGATTTCAAGGTGACACAGGAAGATCACAAACCTTTTTATTTGCCTTTTTATTCTACGCTTCTGGTCAAGATGGGTGAATGCGTTTGAAGGTGTGGGAATGCTTCTCTTTGTTAGATGCTTTAACTGCTTCTCATTAGAAAATGGAATTTCTGCTGGACGGCAAAGCCCAGCTCCCTGAAAGTTCTAAAATCCTGAAACACAACAGAAATCAAAACTTGATTTTTATTTCCCTACCAGTGTACAGGTTTTTGATTCAATCTCATCAATGATTCTGAATCATGTTTTTGTTATGTTTCAACATTATAAAAATAATCTTAATATTTTACATGACAGAACACACAAGAGGAAACAAAGCAGGCAGATGAATTGTTTTGACACTTCTTCCACTGAAATTCTCCCTAAAACTGACACCTTCTGTGAAAACACTTTTTGATTTTGGCAAAATTGCCTTTGCTGCTGGGAAGATTGCACCATCTAAGGACTTTTTGACCAGGTCTAATTAGCAACGTAGGTAGTCGGGCTACAAAGCTCTTTGGCAGAATCACTGCAGCGGTGATTTGATGAGCACGGGGCAGCATGAGATCTGTTTTTTCCACAGGGGAGGCTCTTTGGGGGATAAATCCTCTCTTCAGTGACTAATTACCTGTTTGAACAAGGAAAGCCCCATGGATGAGGTGCCAGAGGTGCAGTAAACTGCCTTCCTTAGGCCATTAGCAAAGGGAGAAACTTTAAGAGGTTAAAAAAAAGCAAGGAAAAGTTTGACCTGGAAAAATCATTGGCTTTTTTTTTCCCCTTCCATACTACCGAAGAACAACTGCCCAAAGCTGTTTCTCTCCCCTCCCGTCTCCCTGGTCCTCACTTTTCAAAATGCAAACATCCCTCCTCGCTCCCCAGGGTGCTTCTGGCCCTCTCCCTGCTGGGAGCACCCGGAGCAGGGAGAGCCCTGCRTCCCCTCCAGCCCTGCTGTGTCTCGCCTGCAGATGGAACCAGCTCCCGCTCTGCTGATCATGGTCAACAAGACCTTAAATTACTGGGGTCCCGGTTTTGAGGAGGACGTTATCAATATCAACGTTGGGGGTCTGAGAAGGCGGCTCAGCTCCAGCGCCCTCTCCAAGTTCCCCGACACCCGCCTGGGACGCCTGCTCTCCTGTGACTCGGAGGAGTCCATCCTGCAGCTCTGCGATGACTACGACGTGAGCGCCAGGGAGTTCTACTTCGACCGAAACCCTGGCTTCTTCCTCTACGTGCTCCAYTTCTACCAGACGGGGAAACTGCACGTCATGGAGGAGCTGTGTGTCTTCTCCTTCTGCCAGGAGATTGAGTACTGGGGCATCAACGAGTTCTTCCTGGACTCCTGCTGCAGCTACCGCTACCACGAGCGCAAGCTGGAGAGCAGGCACCACAACTGGGACGAGGAGAGCGAGGTCAGCAGCGTGGACACATCCCCCGATGAGATCTCCGACATCAACAACGACCTGCTGCGCTACAGCACGCTGCGCTGTGGCAATGTGCGCAAACGCCTCTGGCTCACCATGGAGAACCCCGGCTACTCCATCCCCAGCAAACTCTTCAGCTTCGTCTCCATCAGYGTGGTGCTGGTTTCCATAGCCACCATGTGCATCCACAGCATGCCTGAGTACCAGGAGGTGGATGAGAACAGCAACATGCTCGATGAACCCGTCCTGCACAAGCTGGAGTATTTCTGCATCTCCTGGTTCACCTTTGAAGTGTCTTCCCGCCTCCTGCTCTCCCCCAACCCCAGGAAGTTCTTCAAGCACCCGCTGAACCTGATTGACATTGTCTCGGTGCTGCCCTTCTACTTCACCCTCTTGGTGGACGTGACCATGGGCAGTGACTCGGAGCTGGGCAACCTGGGCAAGGTCGTGCAGGTGTTTCGGCTCATGAGGATATTCCGGGTGCTGAAGCTGGCTCGGCACTCCACTGGACTGAGGTCGCTGGGGGCCACCTTGAAGGTAAACTGGCTCTCTATCTCCTTATATACTCCTATAGTCTATGGGTAAGAAGGAGACCTCTGGTATGGCTGGGGGTTGTGGTCATTCCTGTTCCCGGTGAGCTCTGGGTAGTGTCTGGCAAGCATGCTTGGGGTGGTGGACTGGGTTGTTGGTTTGTATGTCTGCTAAAGCAACCAAGTGTGAGGAACACTGCATGACTCCTCTTTGCACACACACTCAGAGCAAACAGCAATTCATCCATTGCTTGTAGACTTTGCTTCATGCAGAACTGGTGCTACCAGGGACTCAGCCACCCCTTCCCCACCATGGTGTGCAAGTCCCATTGCACRGTGTTGGAACAGACTCAGCCATGCATGGGTGGATGGTGATGTCCCACCAGAAGTGAGTCAGCGCCTAGCTGGGCTGCGAGCGACCTGCTGAGCAGGGACAGGGCCAGCCAGCAGCTGCGGGGTATACCAGCACCAGTGTGTGTGGCTCAGAGCTGCTCCTGTCCCCAGTCTGGGAGAAGGGGGAACCTCCTAAGGGCATGCTGCCAGCTGGCCAGAGGCCAGCATCCAACCCTGAGTGTCTGCCTATCTAGGGAGACAGAGAGATCCTGGTCCAGCTGAGCTGACACTTGGATGCTCCAGGGTATGATGAGGTTGGGACTGGCACATGGTTAACCATGGGTGGTGCAGAGCAGCAATAGAAAAGCAGAAGGTTAGCTGCAGGGTCTGGGACAACCAGCCCAAGGCAGGGTGCGTGTCCCCAGCAGAGCCTGGGCTACCAGCAGCTGCCCCTCAGTGTGCTGGAGAGGCTCAGGGAAAGCATGACATGCAGGGCCGCGGGAAGCTGGCCCCAGGACCGTGCGGTCCTCAGGAGGAAGAGCTGGATGRGGAGATGCTGAGACAGTGAAGGACCAGGGTCCAGGCATGCTGGGAGGTGGCACCCCTGCAGGTTTGGTGAGAGGAGGGCCTCATCCTCCATGGCTTGCCCCAAGGCTCCRTCTCTCCAGAACCCCTCTGCAGTACCCCCAGCCTCCTTAGATAGACCGAGATCAGCTGTGACAAGAGTCAAAGCATGAAGCTATCATGAAATCCTTACCAGCCTGGTGCTGCGGCCCAGACCTCCATCGCTGCAGCTCGGCTGCGCAGCGTGGACCAGCCACAGTGCCCTGTGCAGCTCTCAGCTCTCCCTCCTCCATCCCCCTCGTGCTGAGGGCCACGTGCCCAAATCTGGGGAGGGCGAAACTGTCCCCTCACCTCCTGTGCTTACACAGAAAATCCAGCCTGATGCAGAGGCCAATTAAACTCAGCCTTTAATTGTCTCTGATTCTTGGCGACCACATCAAGAGAAATCCTAAAGCCGATCCTCGAGCCTGCCAAGACGCAGAGCAACACATGGTCCTGATGCCCCACCACACACAGGGCTTTTGCTGGGTACAGGGAGGGGGTCACCAGCGCAAACATCTCCTCTCCTCGTGGGACCGCCTCTGGTCCCCACATTTAAACCAGAAGACTGGTTTTTGAGYACTGCTCATGAAATATCCCTGTACTTTTTCCTTCTTCAAACGAAGTCTATGCCAAACAAATGGCCAAGGAAAGCAATCTTCATAACAGAGCTTGAAATTCAACCAAAGGGATGCTCTCCTCCCACTCAGTGCCTGGCAGGGGCCAGAGCTGCAGCTTCTGGTGCTGCTCCCACTGAATGGCCATCGCAGGGATGGAGYGGGCACAGCTGCGGCTGGGGACACCCCGTTTCTCACTGCTGCAGCCATGGCAGGGCCGGCATGGGATGTCCTGGCGTCGGCAGGACTTGACTGCCAGGGTTGGACCCATTCCCATGGGTTAGCCATGGAGAAATGCAACCCTCGAGCATGGCTGGGGATGAGGATGGGCATTAGGAAAGGTCCTCTGCCAACTTCTGCTGTGAAGCAGGACCAGCCCAGCCCAGCACTAATCCTGCAAATCCCACAGAGCATCAGAAAAAAATGGGGGAAAAAATTCTTGGCATCCTCAAAGCCTGCTGAAAACAGGGTCCAGGGAGAATTATTTGAAATGAAGATGCCTGAAGTCCTACCTGCATCATACTTACTTCTGAACACTCACCTTGAAAGAGCAATTAGCAAGTGACAGACCCATGTAACACTGCTTGCAGAATTTAAATAAAATTGTACATGTGGGAAGGGCTCCCTGAACCCTTTCTGTGCTCCATTTAAGTGTGAATAACACATTGCAGCAGAGCAGGGACTGATGGGCTCGTCTGCATGTTATTAAGCAGCAGACGAGATCCGGGGAGCCGGCAGCGTCCCGGCTCCGGCCTCTGCTGAGCCGCTGATTCACCGAGTGACGTGCTGGAAAGTGCCGCTTCCCGGGGACTCCAGMGCCAGCTGTAAATGGGGATGAGCGAAGACACAAATCTGACGCAGCAGCTTGGCATTGTGATTTACTGGGCACATAAATTACAACGTCTTGTTAATCATAATGTACTTCCTATTGCAAAAGCATAAAGCAGCAGCAGAGGAGTAAAGGCTGTTAACAGCCAGGAAGTGGGAGCGATGGCTCTGGCAAGCCGAGTAATTGTTCGCCTGCCACGAAAGTGCTAGCAGAGGGATTTCTGTCATCTGTATATCATAAACTCTGAATCGTCTTCAGATTGCCTGTGGCCTGATCCAGGGTCTATTTAATTTGAGGAGAGGCTTCCCACATGTCTCTGCTCTTCCTCCCTGCCATGCACGACGTCCATTACCATTATCGCAGCTTCCCGGGTGCCGGTTTGGTGCCTGTCTCCCACTGGCAGTCAATAGGTATTAGGCACTCAGTAATTTTGGCATCTGCAGGGATCTACAGGAGTTGCTGTCTGTCCCCTTAGGGGCCTAAATACACAAATAGTTTGGAAGAGCCAGAGCTGCACATCCCCAGGCAGCAGATGCATCACCCTGCTGTCGCTACTGCAAGCTATCTCCATGCTCAGTCCCCACACTGGTATCTCCAGCCAGGCTCAAACTGGGCTCTTCCATTTCATTTGTCTTCTGCTATACTGGAGGAAGATGTGCATTCAGCAGGGGAAGGAGCCCGTGCATGGTCCCTGGCTGTCCCGAGGGCAGGCAGACCTCCTGCCAAGGCAAGGAACCCAAAGAGACTGCTGCTGGGGTGCCCGTTTCCCTGGAGCCTGTTATTATCCAGCATCGCCTCCCCCAAGGCTGGCTGCTTGCTAAGCCTGCATCCCACCCGAACCCYGGCAAAGCCTGCATCCCACCCAAACCCCAGCTGTGGCTGCCTGCCCCCGGATCAATGAGCGAACCACATGTTTTGAGGATAAATGACTGCAAATAGGTGGCAGCCAGTGCCTGAGGATCAGCTGGGAGATTCCTGGAGCCTCCCGTGTGCCGCAAGCCCTGACCCTGCTTGTAAATTAAAGCTATTGAGCTGCCTGAGCTCCCCCTCACCTTCACCCTCCAAGACATCCCAGGGCCATAACTGATACCCTTTAAAAATGTATAAGGTTATTCAGCTCTGCTGCTCCCCAGCTGGGACGTACAGGCGTGCTGTTAAGTTCCAGCCAGGAGCAAGCCTTTCATGGCCAAGTGATACATCCTTGAAGCTCAGTGACTCTGAGCTGTTCGTCCTTCCCAAGGAGCTCCCTCGGAGCTGCTATAGGGCATTTGCAGCCACAGGCGACGGCGGAGGAGGAGGAGATTATTTCCCCTCGGTATTACTGGCATTAGCTGAGCAGCTTTTGCCAACAGTCTAGGCAGTCTTCTCGCTCCCTGCCGTGAATCCACCTCCTTTATGTCTCATCTTGACCGTGGAAGCTCTTTTCCCACGTCTTCTGTTGTTTGCTTTGCTCAAATGTTGTTTCCTTTAGTCATTATGTGGTCTCCAATAAAGCATTCTTTGGCTGTTAGGAGACTGGGAAAAAAMCCCCCCACGATCAGAGCTCTGCTTTCCTTTCCTCAAAAGATGAAGAGCAAGGTGGCAGATCAGTGGGCAGAAACATCCAAGAAATTTGCTTGTGACAATCAAAAAGCAAGTGGACTAGCCATGCTGTGAGGACAGCGGTGGCTTTGGCACTGGCGGGTGGTCAGCCTGGCCCTGCCAGAGAACAGGGACTCTGCGGTCCCCCCCAGCCTGCGCAGCTTTAAGAGCAGGCTGTGCCGGGGGTCCCCGTCCCCGCTGCGTGCAGGGCTCTTGGCTCGCACCTCGCCGGCTGCAGGGCAGGGGCAGGAGCTGGGTGCTGGATTTGGCCCATGTGCCAATGCTGGCCCATGGCAGTTTGCCTGGTCCCAGCTTGTCCTCTGGCAGTCCCCTTCCCGGCATCACTTGCTGCCTTGTCCCCTAACTGCCCGCTGCCTTTTCCCACCCCAGGTTTCTGGCCTGGATTTATGTTTTGCTCAAAAATTAAGAATATCCAGAGAAAGATTGCAACAAAAATGTTTTAGTTTGAAACTGGAGAAATGATGGCTTCTTCAAGGAGCGTTGCACACCTCTGCTGTCAGTCTGTCCCCCTGGGTCCCACCTGGGAGGTTGGGTGTCCCACGGCCCCGTTCCTGCCGGGGCTCCCACGACCCCTCGGGGTGGGGCTCGGCGAGCCGGGGGGTGCAGCACCCCATGGGGGTGGGTGCTGAGACCAGCCCACACTGACTTTGGATGGATCCCTGGACTGGCCCGATGACCAAGGCTGCTTGGATTCCTGTCAGCTCGGAGGTTCACTTTGAGTCTCCCAAAGAGAAGCAGCGAAACTTGAAGGGAAATGTAATTATCTCAGAATCAGTAGTTTCTGCAAGAAAACTCTCCCCCTGGAACAAGTCCCTCTGCCCTCGGGCCGTCCTGCAGAYACCGCCGGAGACCCCTCACCGGGCTCATTGGGTGCTGCACAGGTGCCAATGGTCGACCCCTAACCTGTCACCCAGCCCTGGGGCTGGGGTGCCGAGCCAGGAGAAATTTGCTACTGGGCTGGTGCCTCCCAAGTCTGATCAGCCGGAGTTTTGCCTCTAGTAGCCATGAAACCTCCTTTCATTTGGTGGCTGGAACAGAGCGGGCAGGGCGGGCTGCCTTTCTGCAACAAGGCAGTGCAGAGACCACCCCCCCACTGCATCTGGCTCCTGCACCCATGGGTGCTGGGGGAGGGAAGGGAGGCTGGCCCTGCTGTGGGGTGCTGCAGGGCCACCGGAGCTGCCGCCCAGCCTGGCTGAGCAACAGAGCAGCAGCAGCCGTGCCACAGCGAGCCCAGCCAGGGGCTGCCTTGTGTTGCTTTAGGATTGTTGGTGTCCTATAGCCAGCTCAAACACAGGTTAAAGTAATCTAGAAACTCCGGGTTCAAGTGTCCCCAGGAATGGGACCACAGGGGACAGAAACTGGGGCAGGGGGTAGTTTCTGCCTCCCCTGGAGCTGTGTCCCATGAGTGCAATATCCCTCCCCGGTCTGTAAAAGCAAAAGCCTCCTGAACTCTGCTAGCTGGAGCACCCCGATCCCTCCTACCCATGTGTATAACAAAGGGTTAAATGGACCCTAGGACCGTAGATGGGGTTGGGGTATAGAAGGGAGCGGGTGAGTCCCTGGGGCTCTGGTTGTGGGGTTGCCTGGCAGCCGGGGAGCCCAGGGCTGAAGAGCTAGAGCTGAGCCTGCGGCAGAGGCACACGTCCTCCCTGCGAGCACATCGCCAGCGTCTCAGGAAAATACAAATCACCTCACTTAGATGCTGCCTTTAGGTGGTTGCTGGGGACCTGCCAAGATAAAAGGAAAATGTGTCTAAATATTGTTAGCCGAGATCAGGTCGGAGCGAGTGCTGGAGGCAGGGGAGTAGCCTCTGCCTGGGAACCCTGGCTGGGAAGCACTGGTCCCCTTGGCCTCCCAGCACTGCCTCCCCCTCGCCGGCTGGTGGAGGGCAGAGGGGCGGCTGTGGGTGCCAGGGCTGATTTCCTGGCTGCCCACTCACTCCAGGTGTGGGTCACCCACGCACCCCCCAACCTGTCTCAGCCCAGCACCGCAGCAGGACATCCCATGGCAGAGATGGATAGAGGCACCGAGATCCCCGACR
The DNA here is from genome assembly GCA_035582835.1 of Phoebastria nigripes. Taxonomy (NCBI): domain Eukaryota; kingdom Metazoa; phylum Chordata; class Aves; order Procellariiformes; family Diomedeidae; genus Phoebastria; species Phoebastria nigripes. Next base: position 118,612 of record JAYKAV010000181.1, read on the forward strand.
GAGGCATGCAGGGAGTCGGCGTGCAGGGCTGTATTTGCACTGCAGGATCCCAGTGTCCTGGCCATGACGAGTGTGGTGGCCTCCACTGACCACCGCTCTGCTTTGCCTTCCAGCACAGCTACCGGGAGGTGGGGATCCTGCTGCTCTACCTGGCCGTGGGGGTCTCTGTCTTCTCCGGCGTGGCCTACACCGCTGAGAAGGAGGAAGACGTTGGTTTTGACACCATCCCGGCATGCTGGTGGTGGGGCACGGTCAGCATGACCACCGTGGGCTATGGAGACGTGGTGCCCGTCACTGTGGCGGGCAAGCTGGCTGCCTCGGGCTGCATCCTGGGGGGCATCCTGGTCGTGGCGCTGCCCATCACCATCATCTTCAACAAGTTCTCCCACTTCTACCGCAAGCAGAAGGCGCTGGAGGCGGCTGTGAGGAACAGCGGGAAGAAAGACCCTGAGGACGTGGAGAGCACCTCCAGCTGCGACCGAGACTCGGAGGTTCTGAGCAAGACCTCCCTGGGCAGAGGCAGCCCTGACCGCCGTGGTCTGACCCCCGGCGCCCACCCCACACCCTGACCCCACTGCGCTGCGGCACTGGGGCGCGTGCGGGACCAGCTTGCTCACTGCGAGCACGGCACGCCTGTTGCACCGGGACACAGTGGAGGAGCCAGGCTCTCCCCATCTCACACCGTGCCTGGCATCGCCCCTGCCCTGTGAAGGACAGGAGGGGTTGGAGGAGATGCCCAACGGGTGCCGGCTGCTTCCAGCCCCCAGGACGCAAGCGCCCAGGCCCGCCTGGACATGTCTCAGCCTTCACCCAGCGACRGCCCTGCTCCTCTGTGGCTGCAAAKGGAGGCTGGACAAACCCCTGCCAGAGAGGGAGTGAGAAAAAAAGAAATACAGGYGACCCCCGATCAGGCACTGCCCAGGCTGTGTGAAGGGGGATTTTCCTCTGCCCTGAGGTTTTGTGTTGCCCAGGGTGAGGTTAAATAGCCTGAGGGTGAGGCAGCCCCCGACCAGGCTGGCTGCCCTTGCAGGTCCTGTGCCAGGTCAGCATCAACTCCAGCCCCAACCTYGTCCTACCCCCAGCTGGAAACCGCCTCGAAAGGCTCAGCTGCCTCACTGGCCATGGGGGAAAGGGAGCTGGAAATAAGTCTGTATGGGAGGAGATGTGGTGTCCAGCTCAGGGTGAGCCCCACTGTCCCCAGCCCCTGCAGTGGGACCGACTGGACCTCACCTTCCTTCCATTGCAGGTGGGGTTTAACCGCTCTCCTGCACTGCCACTGCCGGGACCCCCAGGGACCTGGGCCTGGGGGCTGTGCCGGGAGCGTGGCACAGCCGGGAGCACTGTCCGTGCAGGGGGGACACCAGCCAGGGATGACTGGGCAAAAGGGCTGCTGTCCTCCGAGGCAGGAGCAGCCAGAGGGGATCGAGCTGGGGGAACCGAGGGGCCACCCCTGGTGGGGCTCTCCCCACCAAGCCCTTCGCTCCATGGGGCTCCCATGCCACGGAGCATTTGTTTTGGAGGAGTGGTCTCTGCGGCTGCTGGCACCCAGCCCCTGGGGCAGAGAGGAGCAGAGTCTGTAAAGGGCTGTCAGGGAGCAGACATGGGGGGATGCTCCTGGGCATGGAGAAGCTGCCTCTGCCATTGCCTTATGTTCATGATTTCCACTGCAGGAAGAGCTGCCAGGGAGCCCAGGGGCTGCAGCAGCCCGTGATGGGATGGAGGAGATGACCAAAGCCAGCCGGGTTCGGTACATGCCCTAGTCCCTCTCGCCACAACCCCCAGCCCAGCTTTGCTCTGCTGCCTCGTCCCTCCCTGCCTCGGGGCCAGGCAGGGGCAGGAGTGCTGTAAGGAGGGGGGACACACTGCCCCGGGCATCACCTCTGTCCCCGCAGGGAGCCGAGCTCCCGGGTGCCAATGCACTCGCCTTCCCTCTGCAGGGAGGGAGCACCCCCCACGTCCGCGGGAGAGCTGGGGCAGAGGGGACCTTGCACTGCTCCTCGTCACCGCAGCCTCTGAGCACCTCACAGCCGAGCAGGGAGGTCTGCCCGGAGTGCCGGGCCCCCTCCCCGCCCGGATCCCCCACCCGGCTGAGCACGCTCGGGGCTGCTCCCAGCACAGCATTAATTCCCTACGGAGTTTTTCCTTGACCCCCAGTTCTCTGTTTGGAAATTGTGCAGCTCCTTTGTGCACAGAGGAATACACCCAGCAATGCCTGTCCGAGCAGGGGAAAAGTGCACCCTGCAATCACCTAATCAGCTCAAAAATATGTTGATGGCTGCAGGACGGCCCCAGGCACCTGGATCRTGGTGTTTGCTGCTGGTTGTCCTGGCTGGCTTTCGGCACAGCTGCAGTTGCCGGTGCTGGCTCTGCCTGTAGCGATCTGCTGATCATGGGGAAGAAAAGACAAACCAACACCTGTGCGGGTCCAGCCTTTCTGAACCCCAGTGGGACTCGGGGAGGGGTCCCCAGGGAACAGCGGTGTGGGATGGGAGGGTGCTCACGCTCCTGGTGTCATCAAGTCTTCCAGTATCGACGGTTTGTGGTCCGCTCTGCGCTCATTCTTACGGCGACCTGGGACCACTGAGCTCCATCATCTGCTCCGACCAGCTCCCGCTGCACTGTTACTTGAATAAAGGAAGGATTTTCCCCTTCTCTCCATAAATATTCCAGTAGCAAAATGTATTAAAATGTGAAGACTAAATTACATGTATTAATTAAAAAGCATTATGCAAATAATTAAAAGAGCATGTAAATTAATTTTCTATCTATGCATGGGATGCATACTGTATATTTTATTAAAGACCTAAGTGACCCGCTTTGGAGGCTGGTTTTCTGTTTCGCAGCACCTCGGCGTGCCTGGGCTCGTGCAGCACGTCGGCTGAGCTGGGGCCGGGTCAGTGGGTCGCTGCAAGCAGCCCCCGGGGAGCAGGAGCAGCCAGGCTGCTTCCAGAGCGACCGCAGGTCCCCGTGAGCCAGCTCCAGGCACCGCCTCGGAGCACAGCGGAGCTCCCACCCAGACAGCCCCCGTGTCCCCCCTGCCCCAATGGTGGGTGACAGCTAGTCCTCGTGCCTGGACCGCTGGCGTCATCCTAGCTGGAGCGTTTTGGATAACCCATCTCCCAGGAGGCCCAATGAACCGGGTGTCCTCGGGGTGCGAGGGAACGGGTCGGAGCCAGCGGGCTCCGGGAAGAGCCGCACGGGGAGCCAGGCATCGCGGCTGGGAGGAAGGGAAGCACAGAGAAGCTTTCAGAGGGAGAGGAAAGGATCGCAATTAACATTAAAAATGGAGGACGATTCCCAAAGCAAAGAGCTTGCCCCATCCCAGCATGGTTCGTTCCTCCATCCCATTTGTTACACACCCATGAATCTGGGAAGCAGGCAGGGAGGAGCAGAAATTTTCAGAAACGCACACACTGCGATCAGCAACACCAAGGGAGAGGAGAGCTGAGCCGCCGGCGTGAGCAAACCCAGCGCTGGGAGCCGAGGGGCAGCAGCTGGACGTTATTTCCCCTAATAGCCACTCTTGTTTTAAGAAACTAATTTTAACCCCAGGCTTGTGGGCCATGTTTTGGACTAAAAGTAGAAAAGGCTCCATTTTAAAAGAAAATACAGTTTAGGTAGCAAATGTTAATTGCTTAACTTGGTTAAACAATGTTTTAGGCGCAACTTTGCCAGCAGAAGGCTGGAGGACGTGTGTGCACGTTGCCTGCCGGCTTCCCAGCCATYTTGCTCACAGCTGTGGCTGTTAGCAAGGGCAGGGGATCAGTGCCTGGGATGAAGAGGGGATACAGCACTCTCCAGCTCCGGAGACCCAAGAGGAGCTGGTCCATCACACTGACAGCTGCGTTTATCCCCCCTGCATCCCTGCTGCTTTCATTAGCTCCAAGTATTAAAGCCAGGAGGGCTGAAGCCCACCCAGACAAATTCAGGCTAGCTTGTGCAGGCCAGCAGCTGCTCAAATTGTGCTTTACTGAGCAGCTGCTCAGTTGTGTTTAAATCCCATCTCCTGGCATGGAGAACGTCCCCTCGGCTTTAGTGGCCCTAATCACATCCAGCCTCCACTGCTTTCCTTGCTGCAAAGGCAAAGCTCAGACCGGCTTCCAGCACCCAGCCAGCAAACTGCCCGTGATAGGGACTGAGATCATCAGCAGATGAGAGCTATCACTAATTAAGCTACGTTATCATGGGCTGCCTCTGGCCACTACTGCTTGTAGACTTAGAAAAGTTCAGTAGCCCCTTGGGAGGTTTAGAAGAGCCTACCAGGCTACCTAAGGAAATACCTTTGCACTTGCAGAGGGTTTTAAGCCCCCAAGCAGAGGCTGAGCACACAAGGAGCAGCATCCCTAGCCAAGCTGAGCAAGCCCAGYGCCAATTTTCTCTCCAGAGGGGAGATATCCCACCAGCGTGTCTGGCTACTTCAAGGAGGTGGCTGCTCTTTGGGAGCCGGCTCTCCTGTGTTCCAGGGRGTGTAGTTTGTGCTCTGATGCTGCTTGGGCTTTATCCTCCTTTATCCTGAAGGCAGCATAAAAGGCTGAGCTTGTTCCCGATGCTGTAAGCGGCCTCTGATGCTCTGAAATGAGGGGGGTGTCTCTAGGCTGCTTGTCTGCAGGGGACTGGCTGGGGAGGGGAAGACTTACKGCTGCTCTCCCTGCGTCAAGTGCATTCCTCTACTAGATGTGATAGGAGGGGAAGATTAAAAATAGAGTTTAATCTTTATTCCTTTGAGAGTTTTTCCATTAAAAAAGAAATAATGCATATGCTGCTAATCTTTCCAAGGCAAAAGCTCCCCCAAGTCGGGGGTTAAAAGCAAGGCAGGAGCCTCCTGTGAGCCCCTCTGCTGCGCTGCAAAGGGTGGCTGCCCTCGGAGGGGGGCTGGTGTGCGAGAGCGCCAGGCTCGGGTTTGGGAAAGCCACGAAAGATGTTTTCTTTTTTTAGCCTCCTGCTCTCTGTGAAGACATTAGGATTTGTATGGCTATGAGTAACTGCACTAGGAAAATCCTCCCACTGCTGTGCAGGCAGATCTAGCAGAGCTCGAGTTCTGCAGAGCAGGGAAGAACTGGGTGCAGGAAGGTGCCCAGCACCAGAGGAGTGGGTGATCACAGCCCACGTTCACGTTAGCAAGACACTTCTGTGCAGCGATGGGTTGTCAGGACTGGTCTAACTTACTATATCTAAGGCAAGTAGGAAGTTCTTTTGCTAATCCCTAATCAGTTTTCCTGAGAGTGACTGTGTTTTCATTGGGTACAGCGGGTAAATCAATTAAACACTTTATCAGGTTATTTCTAAAAAAGCTGCTCTCCACACTCACAAAATGATTGATGAAAGAGTGACTTTTTGCCTCCAGGGAATGGTGATTAAGGGGTGACCTTATTAAGCTATTTCATGCAGCTGAGAATTAGACAACCCTGCTCAAAGAGACAAAGTAAACTTCATTACTTTGTTTAAAACTTTTTTGCCAACTTTCAGATCCGTGATGACCCTGAGCATGGTCTGTGCACTCGGCTAGTTATTGGAAAAATGGGAGATTTTACAGGGCTTGATCTGTAGGAGGAAAGATTCCTCGCTGGCAGCATTTCTGGGATCTGTCGGGCTCGTAGGCTCCTACAGCCCTGCTGATCTTGGTTCAGGGAGTCAAAAATCAGAGCTAACTGCTTGAGTACGTACATGTTAAATCAGCGTTACTTGTAATTCCTGTATTTGCTGAACTAGGTATGGAGACCAGTAAAGACACACAGTGCTGTAATTCAAATTTTTTTTTACGAAATTATGCTAAAACTTTCTCCTCGTAGTAAGAAAGCCCCAAGGTCTGCATATACTCATGGGTTCACTTTTAACCTTTATCTGAACCATAGCTATTAATTTAGTTGTAGGAAACACATAAACTCAAGGCTTTTGTTCCAACCGTTTGAGATAGCTAAATGAATAGCCTAGAAGGTGTGGAATTAAGTTAACCTATGCCTAGACAGGTCACACAATTTCAGGAAATGAAAAACACAGGTCAGGCATGCAGGGAAGCACAGCACCAGCGATGCCTGTGCACAGCCAGACATCGAATCTGGTGAGAGCAGCAGAGGGGGAAAACTGTCCTGCACCTTTGTTTCAAGATCATCCCCTCTACAGTCAACCAGTGATGGTCCAGAGCTTGTGAGCCCCTCGGGGCTGAGGAAAGGCCGCCTTACAGCTCAGCCATCCATTGATTGTCCAGAGGCAGGTCTGCAAGAGGCTGTTCTGCTGCTGTGACCACCCTGGGTGGGATTCAGGGACTCTGGGCTCTCTCCGCTTCCAGCACTGTATTGATTTTAATAGCAACAACCTAGAGGGGAGCAGAACAGACTGTGCTTCATAGACRGAATTGAATTGTTTTAAAGTGTTTAAATAAGTTGGCTGTCTTCCTGGACTCTTAAATTAAAGGGCAATTAAGTCACTTTCAGTCTGGAAAGAGCTGATGGGTGTTTCCTGGTTTGACTCTTTAAAATTTTGCCAGAGTGATTAATGCAGTGAAAAATTGTCAACTCTCAAGTCAGGGCTGTCAGCCAACACTCAAAGCATTTATCTAAAGCACATGCTCAAACTCTTTTGGCCCATGGACAGGAGGAAATGGGACAAAATGAGGGTGTAGGAAAGAGTAGCTGGGCATAAAGGACACTGGCACAGCAACACCTGTACCTTAGTACTGATAATTATTATGGGAGGAGGAGAAAAACTGCTGGTGCTATGGGCTTCGTGGAAAGTTGACTTTTCCTCCCATGGGGGAGAAAAACCTGGCTAAACATCAGCCCCAGCTCGTGGCTACTTGTCAGTGTTGGTTTTGTTAGTTATATGCAATTAATATTTGTGCAGCAGGTGCACTGCTCCCAGCAGGAAGGGAGTGCACGTGAACACTCCCCTGGTACGGCTGCAGTGCTGCTGCAGCTGCACTGGGAGTACAACCCTCCCTTCGTGCTGGGGCTCCACAGTATCCTGGTAATGTTGCTGAGAATATGCAAGAGCTCCAGGCTTTCCCAGTTACTAGAAATGCCTGCGGTCTCCCTCCCTTTGATTTCCACGCTCCTTCCTAACATTTAAAAGCTCAAATCTATTTTGTTTCTTCCGGGATTGCTAACCAAAGCTGACTCCTGAATGAATTCTGTCTCTGCTTTGGTTAGTCATCCCTTCAGGACAAATTTAGTAACTGCTCAGGGAAACCACGTAGAAGCCACCAGTTCACTGTTGGAAGGCAGCACCCACTCACTGTCAACTTCATCTTTTTCCGAGCTAGAAAGCTGGAAGTGCAGCAAGTCAGCCAGAATTAGGTGAGCAAGCCTCTAGCCTCACCTGTTGTGTAGGAAGGTGGATAAATTGATACATACCTAGTCCCAARCCTGACTGCAGGCTCAGGAAAGTTGCTGCAGTGTGAAATAACAGAGCAGAGACAGCAAATATCTACAGCAGAGTTCACCCTCCCCATCTGCTGGAGCACCCCTTGGGGCAAATGAACCTCCTGCACGATTGCAGCCCCAGCAAGGGCTGCCAGAGCTCCTCGGTGTGTGAGGAAACAGCCTGAAATTCCACTGCGCRTCCTTCTGAACCACCACAGGGCTGGCAGCACGTGGACCTGCCTCTGAACTGGAGCAAATCTCTCCTCGGGGTGCAGAATTAATAATGTTTTAAGGCTAAAGAACTGCCTGTTCAAAAATGTATTTCTGACATGTTTACTGCTTGTGTTTATTAAAGCTTCTACGCACCTCCAGAATTTTGCATAACATTGGTTGACTAGAGGCACAACATGTTAAAACTTGTCCTGATAAGCAATAATACACCAGAGTATTTTAATGCATAAATATAAGTCATGACACTGATGCTTTCAGGTAAGGACAGTTTATTTGCCCCTTTGAACAAATAAGGCAAGGTATTTGAGAAAGATCAAACAAAATCTCCTTTATCAAACTCAGAGGAATGCAATAAAAGTTACTATTTCATACATATACAAACTAATGACCCAACACTATTATATACAAACAGCCAGATCTTACAAAATAGCTTTCAAGTCAGCACTTTATGCCAGTGTTGCTAGTTTCTTTGTTACAAAAAAGTTAAAGCTACAAACTTCACATTTTTAAGTCTCACATGACTGACATCATCAGTATCTCTGGGTTTTAGAAGCAAAGGTAATGGTTTGTCCAGAACACTTTCAGCAATGCAGATGGACCCGAGGAGCACATGAATGCAGCTTCACAATTAAACAAGCTTTTTGCTTAAAAACTTGGTCGAACAGCTTTCCCTTATAGTACGAGCCTTGGTCTTAGCCTGGAGGACTCTGAGAAGCAAGCAGGTACTATGCTCACTCTACAAAAGAACCAAAAAGGGAATTATTTTCTCTAACAGATTGAAAATCAGTGAAGGAGAAAATAATTCCTCTGCATTAGAGCTCCAAGTGCAAGAAACATCATCAAGTTTCAGCCACTGCAAGCATTAAAGAAAGGTTCAAAGACAGTTAAGCCATTGGACCAGTTTTACTTATTTTGGTTCATTTGCTGTATTTTAAGACAATCACATCAGCAGAGTATTTCAAGAGTGCTTACATTCAGTTACAGCAGTCACAGGTTGCATATTCCATAAATAGACACCACCCTGTGGTGTTTCACCTAAAACTTGGGTTTTCTAATGCCCTCCGATCACTAGAAAGTTACCTACACAGTGCAGAGGTAAAACTACTCCCAGCAGAATCTGCTTGATCCACGCCACATGCAAGCAGTGCACCGTTTACCATGTCACATATCCATGTCTATCACACCAGAGGTGTTGGGCCAGATCCATCCAAGTGAGCAATACAAGATCCAACACTTGACCAGAGAACTCCCTCCTAAGTTGTGGGAGTTTCTTTGATGCAAGGGACGTTCACGGACATTGCTCATAATAAACACATGTTTAGGGCAAAACGTATTGCACAGATTTCAGATGAGCACTGTATGAGCCCTGATGTTCACACAGCACTTCACTAGACCTCATTAGAGAGTCCGGACTAAGGGATTTTAGTCCGTTAACAACAAAGCTTTTAATTACTTGGTTTTCCTAATTCAAAACTTTCCCAATACTTGAGGCTATCAAATAGCTGGTTATCCCAGGATGTACTCTCACTTCAGCACCCTAGATACACTGCTTAACTGCCTCCCTTTTCCCTTTGGGACAGCTGGTTTGCTGATCTCTGGAAGAGCTGTGTTCGCACTGCGTATCAAACTGAGACAAACCGATGCAACCAGATCTGCAGAGGGAGTAAAAATGGCTTGGTTCCTTTCACAGCAATGGACTATACCTGTTAACAGCAGCCAAGAGTCTGCTCCAAGGGGAAAAAAAGAGCCTACGGAGGCATGAAATGAACACTTCACCTCTCTAGCAGCATTTGATTCAGGAGACACTGCTATTTAGTTCAATTATCTGGGTGATGTACCAAGGCCTATTTCAGAAGAATGACATGGAAACTGTTCCCTCTATCAGTGCAAAATAAAAATAAATCGGTAGAAATACTTGCTCTGTCCAAACACTTCATCATATGCTAGATACATCTAAAACTACGTAACTCTGCTGTTACAGCCCACGGGGCAGAGGCATCACTTGGTCTCTGCCCTGCAACTAGGCTGACCCCTTTGCTTCTTGTTTTGCTCTCCACTCTACTGGTGTGAGTTAATTGCACCATCCTCACAGCGATTGTACACACTGGGGCATTTTTGTTGATTGAGCTAGACTGGGCAGGAATAGCAGGGAAATTTAAAGAAAGAACACAACAGCATCCAAAAGAACTGGAAGATAAGAGACTGAATCTCTTCCAGTAGGACATCAGTAATTGTCTTCTCATCCAGATGAACTCCGCGCCTTTGCTCCACCACCATAAATGCACATCTTTGTTAATTCAACAAAGTCTTTACTTTCAGTTCAACTTTTCTGATGTGCGAAACCTTGCAGAAATGTGAAGGATTGTGAAATTAAGTTTTTATTCAAGCATCTAAAAATGTAAATTTGAAATGAAGCCTATAAAATATTTCACAAACTGTGGAGATTAAGTCCTCTCAGACACAGCAGAAGTACCTAATTCCTGAGAGAGGTTCACACAACTTCCACCCATTTGAAAACTGTTTCCTTCTCCTGTACTCCACCATCAGCAGGGTCTCCCTGAAGGACATTTCCAAACAGACAGATGAAGGGGAATCAGATCACCGATTGGCTTTTGGTTTTAAGTCGGCGTGGATTTCAAATTACAGAATGTAATTTCTGATGGAGGCACAACAAGCTTTATCTACTCGTATTAATTCATAAAGTACACAAAAAGAGGACAAAACTGAGGTCTTGAAGAAACCACACTTGCTTAAAGCACACAGTGTAAGGCATGGGGCTTATTACAGGCTTTTTAAAAAGTGAGATTTAAGTTTCTTTCAAAAGGCTCGAACAGTTTGTTCTCACCTGCTCTCTTCAGTGACCTAAAACTTATCAGTACCTTAACAGTAGAAAGATACAGTTAACAGCTTGAAATTGAGTCTGTGCATTCACAAAGAAAAACAAAACCCCAAAAAGATGCAGCCATTAAATACCACAATCCATATTAACTTAAACCAATATGGACTACTGAAAGTTCAGTTGAAAAGAGAGTGAGCCAACTTTCATTAGCCTATTTCTATCTGTTCCTCTGATTTAAAAACAATCCCCCTAAAAACAGTAACAAAACTCCTTCGGAACAATGTTTTAAATATATGTCTAACATTAAAACATACCGTCAGGATTTTCCACTTAATGGCATTCCTGAGTTCACAAAGGTGCTATGGAAAAATAAATGAGCAGAAGTATTGCCCTCTATTTTGCTAGCGTATTTCAATAGAAATCAATCTGTTTAGTAGTCATAAAAGCAAGGACTTGATTGTTTGAGGATGGAAGAATATTCTACCAGCGGCTCAGAAGTTCTGCTGCCGCCGCTTCTTGGCTTCAATGGCATCGAGGATCGGCTGCCGCTTTGACTGGTACTTCTGGCGGATTTCTTCAATCTCCTGCTCCATCATGGGGTCCAGGGCCGAGAGCCTCCTCTGGAGTTCATCGACACTCCAAGTCTTTAGCTAGCAGGGAGACGAAAGAAGAACAGACATCAGCGTCAGTACAGCCACCATCCACACATCTACAGGGATTTTGCTGCCCATCTGATGGTCACAATGCGTCTTCCAGTAGGAGAGGGCGGAAGAGTTCTGCTCCAGGCTGCTGGGCTCCTCTCTCAATGAGACTAGTATGAGCCTCAGGATACTGGGCTGCTTTTGCTCATTTTACAGATATATTACATGCTCTGTTTAGTGACAGCGTGAGTGTATAAAACAACCAGTGAAATGTTTCTGCCATTGAGTTGTTTTTCTAACGCTTCATTTTGCAGGCTTAGAACAGAAATACTGTACTGAGATGGAATAGAAGTGAAGTTCTCTCCCCCTCCCCTTTCCTTGCAACTGAACTTCCTTCTTGTAAGTGACAAAGGGAGACAGAAGGCAATAGGAAGAAAAAAAATCATTGACAAAAGTTGCATTTAAAAAAGAAAGCATTTATGTACAATCAGGCTGAACCTCAGTCATGGTGAGGAATTCAAAATCCTYTAAGTTAGAAATCCCAGAACACACAGAACATGTCACTTTGGGTCAGCCTCATACAGATATAATATGCAAGTACAATTTGTATTTCACCGTACACGTGAAGATGTCGGGCTAGTCTGGACAAGCTTCCCTTCACTGAATTCCCTATCTGCCTGCCCTTTGTTTAATTGGTTCTCTTGTGCATGCCAACTTGCTGAGAACTGGCACAGAAAAGTTTTATTCTGTGATTAAAGATGCCAAGTGTGGCCTGGGACAGTTTAGATTGTCCATAGCTATGCCCTTTACATAGTATTACAATATTATAACCTGTGGAACAGACAGGATTTTAGGATTACGGTAAAAAATATGGACACTGGAAGTGCTTTAAATGTTCACCTAAGCACCAGTCCTTTACCCATCCAAGACCAAGTGACCCCCAGAAACACATGGGAGACACTGTTTTACAGCCACTGCAGCAGGATGGGAAGGACTATTTGCACCACCTGCTCTCAGTGACCACCTGCTGTGGAAACTAAGAACATGCAAAATAATTTGGTTGGTTTTTTTTCCCCGTGAACAAAGTGGTGCCAATTTTCAGACTTTCAACAAATGTCGTAATTGAGTGGCTTATCTTTACTTCAGTTAAATGCAAGTGACACTGCTGTCCTGGCTTAGCTGTTAATTAGTCAGCTATCATGGTTATTCTTCAAGCCATTTCTAAACCAAAACACAGAGTGAAACACTCGCTGCCTATTATAAGGCAACAACTGAATTACTAGCTGTTGAATGGCAGTTAYATAGTTTGTATCAGTCCTTAAAGCATATGTAAATACTAAAATACGGAAATCCTGATCCTTCTTCCAGAGGTGGAAGAGGTACCAGTCCCCAAACCACAAAGTCATCTGTTAGCTGATTTCTCACAAGGTCTTTTGAAATTCTTTAGCATATTCCAGTAAATAAGATATTTCCTAGTTGCAGTTACAGGATCATAAATCCACTTTAATAGTCTAGGTACAAGCAAAACAAAACATTTTTAGCAAGGGTATACAGTCTTTTGGCCTCTCCAATCAGCCAACTGTTCATTAGAAAGACAAAGCACTTCCTCCACAAAGATGTACATTATTTATACACATTAATGCAACTTTACCAGACAGCAGTTTAAGTTGATGCATGGCACCAGTTGCTTTTTCACACTAATTTATTATGGAGCAGGTAATTATTCAACATTCCCCTTCCTCACAGTCCAGGGAATTGAACAGTCAAATAAAAATGCAAAAAAGAAGAAAACATTAATTCAAGTACTGAACACATATACTAAGCAGCTATATCGGATCAAATGGCTGTCAGCTCTCACAGAGTACCCAGCGCTAGAATACTAAAAGAGAGTTTCGGAATGGATCTAAACCACCTTGCTCACGGCTTAAGCCAACTGCTAGGTGTTAAGAAATCGTTCCGAGGCTGCAATCTTCCATGGACACCTTTTGAGCATTCTCTGTCATCCTCCCAAAGTGCTGGGTGCTGCTTAGAGCCAGAGACAAATTGCCAGAGTCAGTGGACCAGAGGGCAGAGCAGATTTACAGCGATGGTCTCTCCAGACCCCAAGAACGTGGCAGTAAGAAGAAAAAACTGCCCTATGAACATTCTTGAACATGATCTAGCATCATGGGACACCTTCCATGGATACCGACGTACAAAGTCTTTCTGCTAACTGTAARCAACTGCTTGCCAAGGGATGCAATGGCTTTGACAATTCCTGGGACTGTGTGTTTGTCAGGACAGATGGCTAACAGTATGGAAGATGCTTAGAGTACAGCTAAGTCTGGAGTGGGCAAAAGCCTACAGATATATATTAATATGAACAAATCGGGAAGTGGGTTACCTGCGCAGATGCGTGATGCAGAACAAAGTAGATACTTAAGGAGACTGATCACGGGTTAAACAGAACGGGGATGGTGAGAGAAGGAAGAGAGGCAAGTCGATGCAGTGCAAAAATCTAAGAGCGCAGAAACACATCCTGTGCGTAAGGCTGTGTGTTGATGAGGATGAATTACAGAGTTTTTATCTGGAATCACGTCAGCGTGACTGCAAATGCCATGCTATTCCTAAAAGAGGCAGAGAAGCCAAAGGGCAACACTAGCAAAAGGTCCAGAACATGACTGTTCACCACAGATGAGCCGACGAGAGATTGACAGGAGTCCAATTACTAATGAATGAGTGCCAAGCGCCCACGCAGTTGCAGAGGACGCCTAGCCCTCTGCTCCCACTGTGCTTCAGGCCCACGATAACACGAGCCCTGGGACCTGGGCTGGGCTATTACTCAGCTTGTCCTTCCACTTGCACATGCATCTTTAAAAGAAAAAAAAAACAAACAAACAAACAAAAAAAAAGAAAACTGCTTAAAACGTGATGGCCTCCATTTCACTTTGYTGTGTGGCATTTCACTGTAAGCCAATGCCACAGACAGACTTTCTCCCAGAAATGAAGTCTTTAAACTCTAGCATATCTGTGTCTGCAGTGGTAGGCTCCTGGGATACTGACATTATTCTCTTACAGGAACACCAGAAGCAAAATAAGAAAAGAAGGACAAGGACAGAGCATCTCGTGACAGACGGTTACTCAGGGTAAAGCCTCAGCACTGAACAGCTGCAATTAGGGCTGGTTTTAGCCACGGGCTCAGTCCCATCCCTCTCCCTCACTTCTCCTCGGCAATTTTTCTGTTGTAAGAAGTCTAAGTGTCTTTGTAAAAGCTATCTATTTTTGTCCACAGTGATCAAATAGCTGAGACAAACTTTTAAAGGAAGGAATCTCATTTCAAGATGTAAAGACTGATATAAAATACTTGTTATAAGGTTGGTCAAACATATCCATCAACAGGGAGAGGCGGCAGCACAGCRGAACTGTTCAAGCAAGGTTGTATGTGCAGAAAGCTAATTTTTAACCGTTTGATTAACAGTTATATTTTTACTCAAGGTTTTGAGAACGATCTTAACTCTGTAAAAATGCCCAACTGAAGACAAATGTCAGAGGTGCAGGTCTCCACCTGAAAGCCTCTCGCCCACAGCCATGCATGCCATTCGTTGTTCCTCAGGCTGCAGGCACCACTGACAGCAATTTCTTGTTTTACTATACTGATGATTTCTACTATATAATTCAGAAGGACATATATAATCACGTCCTTCAGAAGGACATAACCTAGAACCTTTCCATGCATATGCATTAATGATGGACAAATCAGGAACAGATCATTTGATACACAATTTATTTCTCAAGAAGATTTGTAAGCTATTCATGACATCCCTTTGCCAACATTTCAGACAGGCTTGTGGATAACTGAACAATGTTCACCTCAGCAAACTGCTTCTGAGTTGCTGTCCTTTCAAATCAGCATTTTAAAAATAGGGGGAAAAAAAAATACCACTTGCATTTGTTACAGTCAGGTAAAGCATCACTGCAACATGATATTCTACTGAATGTAAATGAATCGAAGCAGCAAAAGGAGAATAAGTAAAGGCTCTCTGAAGACAAGTTAGACATAGCCACATGTCTATATGTTCGATATTCAAGGGCACCATGGTCTGAAATTTATACCTACGCAGTTCTGACCTGAGCAAGAGGCAGTCTAAAAACCTGCCTCAATATTTTTAAACAGACCATGCCTGATTTATATTTCACACAAGATCTACTGTAGAACACAAAGCCTAGAGAATTAGCCCAGCCCCTTCCCTGTCCCCAAGAAAACCAAACAAAAAACCCAAACAGTGAAAACTTTTTGAATTAGAAGCCGATGCAAATGATTTATCACAGTTCTCTTGGTATCCATAGTCCTTACACTGAAGAGTACCCGAGCCTAGTTTTCCTACAGCAGGGCCTGTAGCTTGACCAGTTTGGGACCTAGCATACTCCTCTGGTCCCTCAAYGGCCTTTCAGCAGCACAAGGTCACCACTGACTCAGACCAGTCTGCACTACTGACATAAATACGATGTCGTCCAGTAATCCCTGAGACACTTCAGCTATCATTCTTATTTGTTCCTCTACCAAAAACACTGCCAGCAAAATCCTCCTCCTGCATGAATTATGAGTATGAAATAGAAACGAGCTGTCTCCCAGCAGCTTTCACACATTTCTCCCCCAACAAAGAGTTTCGGCAGAGCACTAACTCACCAGCTGCGCAGGAATCAAAAAGTATTATCTTGGGGCAACTGAAAAACATGTTCCTCCTGCAGCTTTCTTTTTACTTGCTGACACTTAATCTGACCCCTAGATTTAGCACAAAGCCTTTTCTTTGCGTCTTTGCAATGTTTCATGCTATCTGGACTTTGTTTTTAAATACTGTCTTAGAAGTCCTGAAGAAGACGACTTCTACTGTCTTAGAAGTCCTGAAGCTTGTGCCAAACATCTCCAGGGAGGGGATGCAGTTTTTCTACCATCATCTTTAAGATGTGCAGATGGACCCTGACTTCTGGAACAAAATTGGAATATATATGGCATTGGTGAGATGGGGTTATTTTCCTCACGGTGAAAGTATTTGAAGAGTTTTGCAGAAGGAGGATATTTTCAAGTCTTGATACTACAGCAAATCCTTCAAATAAAATTATGAAGTTGTTCTCTCCTTCCTTAGCCCTCTAATCATACCCCTCTACCATAATTCCTGTGAGTTTGAACACTTGTCTTCCACATGCTCACACAGAGTATTTTCTGCATATCCTCCCACCTTTACCACCAATAGCCTGTGGCTTTTTAGAAAGGAAACACCCAGCTGCAGCAATCGCTCTGCCTCTCACCCAGATATTCCAGGTGGCATTTACTGCTCAACATAACTTGATGTCAAACTTTTAAGTTTTAAATAGCCTTTAGAAAAACTGGCTTTAGCAATTATCATTTCATAATGGGCAGTGGGAGTTTGAAGACTAAAATACAGAAGTAATAAAATTGCAGCTTCCCACGCTACACAGGGAAATAAATTCTTAGTGGAAAAGATATGAGCTAGATAGGAACTGAAGAAAAAACAAATTAATTGTCTGTTTAGCATAGCTTTTATTGTTATACTTCCTTTTCTGCCTAGTTTTATGCTGCAATCTAACAGTCCTTGACTGCATGCCCAGTGATCAAAGCCCCCGAAAGAAACTCAAGACATCTTGAATCATATTCGTAGGGAGCACAACTCTTCATTTACTTGTGTGTATTTAGACAGGCAAAATCTAAACATGGCTTGAGGAGGGTTTTTATCCAAACCAAGTTATCCAAGCTATGCTAAACATTAAATGCCAAATAGGAATTTGCTGCTGGAGATAATGAAAAATATTACCACTGTAATATAGTAGCAACAGGCTACTTTGGAAAAACAAAACAAAAACCAAAACAACCAACTGGGACTACAGTTGTATGGAAGCACATCAGAGCCCCTCACAGGAGGCTATTGATTATCACACTCGACATCAGAAGTGGCTACATACCAGAGAGAAGCAGAACAGAATTCCTACAAATAGTCTATTAAGTGTTCAGATGTCCTTTGGGAAGGGAGGCTCTTCACAGAAGAGATAATTAAACTCTTGCTTCACTTGACCTTGGCTATCAGCAATGCTATCAAGATGCTTCCCTTCCGATAAAACCGAGGGCACACTTGTACTTCCTCTCCAGGATCCTGCGGATCAGTTTGATGCATATCCACTTCAACTTCTGAACTTTTCTTCTATCACCTCCTCAAGCAGGGTTTTATTTTTGGGAGGCAATCACCCATTGGATGCCACTTGCTGCGACTATTTGTAGCAACCACCTCGGAGTGTAATTCAGCCTGCAGCATGCGAGAGTGCATGGGTGCTATAGGAAGTCCACGAGCTAGGGAGATGTGTCAAATCTCAAGGATTCATGAATGTGAGCTCTGACAAGTGTAAGAACTGAGATTATTCTGGAATTAGCCTTCTGTAACTTGAAAGACTGGTTAAACATGGTATCAATTAAATGCTCGTATCAAATATACTCTGAGGGAACAGATTACTGAATAGTACTATGCACTTTTTTTAAACCAGCAAAAAAAGCATTCAATTTCTCTGGCCAAAATTAAATGAAGAGGGTGATTTCTCATGCTAAGCAGTGCTCCAGACTTTAGGTCTTGAAAACGGCGATATAAATTGGCATTGGAATAGCATGCCATTTTTTTCCTTAGCATTTTTCCTGAAATGCTGGCTCAATACCATTTGGCATACTTTCAATCACTGATCTAAAAATTAAGTGCCTTGTTCTCATTTATGTTCCTAGCATAAGGAGGCCTCGATGTAATGTATGAGCAGGCATTAACTATTTAGTCACTGTAAGTTGTCCAATGCAAGGGACACAAGAATCTAAGAACCTACAGGTACTTACCACCCACTTTTCATCATGATTGTCAGGTCCCTAAAACTTCACAAATCTGTCAAGCAGTCACATTACAGAGGGGCTACAGTAAATCAGAACAAACCCCAGTGCCTACAATTTTCTTGATTTTCCCCCCTTTTAGCATTAGCATGTCAGTGAAGTTTCTCACTGTTATGAAAGCAGTGAATGAAATGCACTCACTGTGGCATTTCATGCAAGATTAAAAATACAGATATTAATCTTTCAGAGGATTTGAAAAATAAGTCTCAGCAGCACAAGCTTCTGCTTTTAATGCATCTTAATTATTTAGGCAATGTACTAGCAAAACACATCATGGGCTGCAGCATCCAGCACAAGTCAAAACAGCACTGCAGGTAGAACTTCCCAAAGAAAATGAATAGGATCTGTGATCAGCGCACATCTGCAGACAGTTGTTTCAGGCCAACTCATCTGGACAGCAGAGGACTTCACATAAAGCAGTAACACTCAACTTTCAACTAGATCATGATACGCTCTAGAGGCCAAGTCAACTTAAGTCAGTGCAAGTCAAGCACCTGAAACAGTTAAACGAGTACAATCACATCATCAGTTTTTGTGGAGGAAAGACAGACACTAACACACATTCAGCATTTGATCCCTAGCCAAACTGGAAAAAAGTATTTTAATAGAGAGTTATATCAGAGGAGACCCAGGCCTTCTCAGACTACGTGTTTGGGCTAGCTCTACCTTACTTCCACAAATGTGGAGTTTTATGGCTACTGAAAGTGAAACATCTTACTGCTACAATGCCAGTAAGGATCCTAGTTATTTAGTATGTAGCTCTGCTTATTTGATTAAAATAAAGGTGCACAATACCAGGCCATTGTATCTGTACTATTCCTACAGAATTACAGGAAGGCAATGTGTGCCATTCTCCTTCCTGCCCTGCTCCCTGCCAGACTACGTTGTGAAGATCATGTCTAAACTGGAAACTTCCCTCTGTCCTGCATCTGCAGGAAGGACTACTGCCAAGACCTCTCTTTTCAGATTAGCATCTTGCTAGCAGCTAGAAGCAAGGCTTCTCTCAAGCTTCCACATGATCACGGCCTGACGGGCTCCTTGGGAAGCTGCCCCTCTGTTCGAGGCGCTGCTGCTCATGGCATCAGTACCGCTTCACGGATGGAGTCGCACTCACCAGTGGCTGCCGAGGCCACCGCTCTTCTCTAGCAAGAACTGCCATAGTTTTATTACTCAACTGCCTCTTATTTCAGGCTATATTTACACCCATTACGTTTGATCCTGCTGGTTCAGCAAGGACCTTCCTAAACCATACTTTCAGTAGCTAATTCCTGTGACTGCTATGGAAGAGACATACATACATGCTTTAGATACACAACTGCTCCTTCACCAGCTAAGAAGCACCTTTTCTTTACTTTCTCACCCTCCTGACAGTTTGGAAGTTTTCCCCCATTTCTTGAAAGCCTGTAAGAGCCAGGAAGCAGCTTTGCCATTGGCAAGATATCAGAAAATTCCCAATACAGAAACCAGTTTCAGAGGATTATAGCATACAGATCTCTCTGGCTACTCTGGCTACCCAGACATAACTACGCAGCGATTATGCAGAGCGGTTACCCACAGAGCAGAGAAGATTGCACAACTGTGGGAACACCGTAGCCTGCATCAATAACTGTGGCATCCCCGAGTTGCTCTTAGCCAAGAATTGCACTTTATCAATCCTTACTTTAATCCCTAAAAGGCTCAAGGATTTTTGGTGTTACAGCCAGCACAACTATATAACCTCTGCATACTGTTATTACCCTCAGCAATGTACAGAAATTATATTAAGGAAGAAAACCCACCCAAAGCTCTACCCATTGATATGARTGGTCATAAAAAAACCAAAAACAAAGTCTTTTTTAAAAAGACCAATGCATTTTAATCTTCTGAGCTCCAAGATTAAATTTCCTTTTTTAGCCTTAGTATCAATTATAAGTATGAATAATGTTATTCACTTCCAAAATCATCCCAAGTACCATACACACTTAATCTAAACAAAGGAAATGACAAATTGTGTCAGCGTTATTCTGCAGCACTGAACTTCAAGAAGTCCAAACCTTAAAATCCGTTAGGGACTTAGAAAGTGGCTGACTAATCCTGTAACCACAAAGACAAGTTATCTCACTGTTTGTTTTTTTTTTCCAGTAACTGAATTAGAAACCAAACTAAAAGGTCAGCCTGTCTGGACAAGGAAAAAAGAAAAAAAAAAGACAAGGAAAAAAGAAAAAAAAAAAGAAAAAAAA
>JAYKAV010000181.1:139025-156813 GCA_035582835.1 Phoebastria nigripes
TCATGTCATTGGTCTTTGAAGATCTGGCTAGCTGCACAAATCGACTGTACACAGCTGACCAACGTAGTGTGCTTTTTTTTTTTTTTTTTTTTTTTAAGAAAAGCAATCTGTCAGAAAATGCTGATTCCTTTAAACCAAATAAAATTTTCTACAAATCTGAGAGGTTTAACTAAGTTCTGCTAGGAAGGGTACGTGAGTCTGTAATGGAGCTTCCTTCCAATCTGACATACCCTTTCCTCCTCTCTCCCTTGCTCCTAAGGGCTCTACTCACTTGAGAATTAACAATTGATTTATTTATTCAGGATCACTTATCCTGAATAAAGCAGAACTCCTGAAGAAGTAGAAGTAAGAATACCTGAAGTAAGAGTGATTCCTTCATACAACATTGCTCGCTGTACTATTACCATGAAACACAAATGTAACTGAAGTGGTAACCAATTAGTTAACACTCAATCAGTATGTGAATACAGTCTTCCTTAATAATGTGGAGTGAGAAGTTTGCTACTGGTATATTATCAACATTAACTTATCTGAAGACTTCACACACTTAAATCTGCAATGCACAATGAAGGCTTAAGACACACAGTTTCAGTTTCAAAGGCTTAAGACTGTATCATCCATGGTAAGTAGCCATTATAGTTTTAAACAACTTTGGCCTATCTATCTTAATACTTAAAGAGTATTAACCTTTATTCAACAAATGTTTTTAATTTGAGTCTTAGTCTCCCAATTTATTTCCAACTCCAGGAGAGCTGCTACAGGGGGTTTGTTTCCAGGAAGACCACACCAGTTCCCTACCTCATGTACCCAAAAGTGAGGCTCATCACAAAACCCCGGCCCAATGCTGCTCTGCCTCCCCTCCTTCACTAAGGGAAAGGAAGCAATAGCTGCAATTTGAAGTCAAGGAAGACGGGAGAGAGAATTAAAAGCTTTCTGAGGAAAGACTGAACTACAGAGATTTCCAGGGCATTTTGAAAAATGAATAGCTGCATGACCGTGGGAGAGGCTGTCATCTTTAAAACCACGGGCATATGTTTAATATCTCAGAGACAAATATTTTTTGGGGACAGTCCCCCAGTGAACCATCTCCACAAAATCCATGTCGCATGAACCTGCACGCCTTGCCATGCAAGGCTTCCCCAAGTGTTCACTATTACTTGGGCACCTATTTATAATGATCCTGCATGATGGCGAGACACAAAACAAGAAAGAATTAAACACTTAATTTCTGAGTAATATTCCTTTCAGACTATATCAGTCTTTATGTATGAAGCTACTCTTTCTCCCTCTTTCTTGAAGATCAAAGCTTGGGTTCTGAAGCTATCTGGTCACTGAGGTTATTGAAATAAGAGCTAAGGCAAACCTCCCAGGATACCCTGGCCATTGGAAGCAGCCACAGCCAGCTGCAAACTCCATTACCTCCTCTGTATGAGCAAGACCTCAAACATGCCTCACACATGATGAAACTCCCCCCTGCAAAGTCTCCTGGTGAGGCAAGGAGGGAGACACCCAGTAATTACGTGCACCAAATAACACTGGCACTAAGCAACATCTAGATTTTTCTGCAGGTTTTATAGTAATACAAGAAGAGGGTGCACAAAGGCAAACGCACCAGGTCCAGAAGTCAGAGCTGAGATAACCTTGCTCCTCCACAGTACATCATTTCAGGCACTTGTCCGGATGAGACCTTGCCCATTGGAAAGTATTCACAGAGGCCTGATGGAGACTTTATCCCCAGGCCTTTCCCTTATGGTCCAGAGCCTCCATCCTCCAAGAGGCAATCCAGAGCAGCTATATTAGGCTTCTGATGCAGAGAGTCCCCAAAAGGAACCCTTTTTGCTACAGATGAGAAAAACCTGGACAAGCTTGTCTTTTTAAGCTACATTACCCTTTAAAAACATTTGTACTGACAGATGAGTTGCAAGAAGATTTTAGAAGCATTTCAAATAGATCTCGTTTGAGCAGCAGTGTTCTTTCTTTACGGGAGATGCTGTGCCAAGAACACACCCAGCCTTGAAAACAGATCTCAAGGCATAACAAGGCTCAATCAGGTTTTCTAAAGAATTCAGTATGCTCAGAGATTTTTTTCAACGTCACACCTTCAATTATTAATTCCTCTTCCCCTTCTCCCAAAGCAGAAATGTTCATTGCAGCCTGACCTTAAACACACAGCAGTAGTGGAACAAATCCAATGATCAAAGACCCTGGCTGAAGTTCTGTTAGTTATTTAGTTCATCCACAAAACTTTCAGTCAACGTCTCAGCTGATTAAATGCTACAGTAGGAAAGGGGCCTCAAAGATAGTCCAGGATGTTGAATTTACAAGTCTGAATACTCTCACATAAAGTTGATTTCACCTTACATTATTTCAGTCTCCATTAAGGGCTATGACCTAAGCAATTCAACACAAACAACAGCAACTCATTTTACCTCCCACCCACCGCAAGTTTCATTTAAAAGCCTTATGTCACAGAAGGCCTGCTATATACAAAAATATAGCAAAAATGAAATTTTGACAGCAAGTTGTGGCAGTAAGTGCTTTGCAATCAATGTCAGTATGCACCAAAGTGAAAGCAGGTGGTGAACAATGACCCTGTTACCAAATGTAAGACAGCAGAAATCTATTCTCTTCAACAACAGATATAAGAGTCAAGCCACTGAACTACCTTTTTCAATTTCAAATATTGCTAACAAATTTTAAAACCAAATGTGGTTATCTTCTGGGTTTTTTTTTGTTGTTATAAAGGGAATTTAGAAAGGTTTATAAAACCTACGTACATAGAGCTTGCCATAAATCGCATTGGTGGTTTGAAGCAGCCATGAATTCGATGGGGTTTGCAGTAAGGTTCAGAGTGTCTTCCTCATGCAAATGTTACAGAAGATTCAAGACGACTTACCAAACAATAAAAGAGATAAACAAGCTGTTCCTGGGCTTATTTTTAAAATGACTGTATGTTTGATTACAAGATGACAAACTGAACCATTTTTCCTTAATAAAGATGCCACTAGCTAAAAGTATTTGCTGGGAAGAACATACTAAATATACTGAAAAGGTAATGCTTAAAAGAAACACAAACAATTAGCAGAGATTTAAAAATTCTTGGCAGATGGCTGAAGGAGAAAAAAAAGGAAATCCATTTAAGGGACATCAGTGTTATGAATCAAGGCAGGTGACATTTAAAACCAATGAATAAAACATCACAAAAACCTGTCTCTTTTTATAAATCATACTTCACAGTGGAAATTACAGCTAGGTACTACACTTTAAGATCTCCCTCAATTAGCAGGAGATACCATGGGGTTTGGAAATTAATAGTTGTCTATTCTGGACTGTCTTCTGTTGTCGGAAAAAATAGTCTTTTTATTAGAGTCTGGTTTTTTTCCCCAAAAAATTACAGTCTTAATGCTTTCCCCTTGAATGAAAGCTTTATTTTAGATACAGCACAGCACAAACGAGTTTACTTGTTTCCCAACTAGGAATCAGCCCTAGTTCCATAGGACCTAGACAGGGTTATCTATCAGCCATCCCAGATCTGGCTTTCTCTCTCAAACTGATGAATGCCTTAGCAAATAACTTCACTTTACAATCAAAGTAAGACTATTGGAAGAAATCAGTGCCTGAGAAGTAATTTTTATTCCAGCCACTGCTGGGAAAAAGGGGAGTTCATGATAGATGAAGGAAAGAAACTTTTGGACAGAGAAATCCCTGAAGATTCACACAAAGTGTTTGGTTTAGTCTTGGAAAAAAATGTTACTGAAAAAAGCTCTACTTTAACCAAACATTTTTTTTCTTCTATGCAAAACTATACATATTCAAATGAATTTTTAGAACAGTCAATCTTCGTTCATCACACAAGGGTCAGAGTAACTTGCTCTCAGAAAAGAAAGAATGTATTGCAAGTTTCATAATAATTCAATAGAAGTCTCAAGATTATTTGATTCTCAAATAATCCCATTTAAATGACCTGCATATGTGCACACTCTAATAAAGCTTTTTTTGCTCCTGTCCAAGTGGATAGACTTTCTGGAGTCTTAGTAACCAGCTCAGATTATTCACTTGAGTAATCTGCATGGGGGAAAGGAGGAACAGAAAGATCAGTGTAGAGGCCTGCATCTGACACTTTTACCAAGCTGCTTAAAAGACAGAAGTAAAAAGAAGATAAAGCTCAGAGGATCACAGTAGAGTCAGGAAACACTATAAAATGATAAACTGTAAGTCGTCACACAACAGCAGCTTACCCATATAATACAAGTACTTTTCTTCTAGCATCTGCCTTATCCACGTATCCTCAGCATGCCTTCTTCCTACTGCTAGAAAAGACCAAAAGACCAGTTCCAACAAAATGGGAGCCAATTATTTAGCCTGCCATCATTTTCAAAGCCTGCAACTGTACAGAAAATACTCTCAAGTTTTTAATCGATCGAACTTTTAGAAGGACAGTCAAAAGGCAGTAAAACTATAAAGCATCAATATTAGACTGTTAATAAATGCTATCCAAATGAATGTTCAAGAGAAACCAAAGACATTGAATGTTCCAGGTACTAGTAGACAACAAGCTGTTCACAAGACAAACGACACCTTCACAGACAGAATACAATAAATTAGAGATTCTGGTCATTGTAAAGCAGAACGTGTCTACTGTTATTGATAAGCAATAAATCACCTGCCCTCTAACAGTTCCTCCCTATAAATCACTTCCAATGGAAGAAACAGATGGTTCCAGTATGCAGCCATTCTTCACCACAGTCCTGAGCTGGGAGAAGAAATATACTGTGCTGAGTGATCTCCATTTTCAACTGTAGTCGTTCTATAGTGGCGTAGGGGAAGCAGCAGGGCGATGCAAGAGACGTAACACTGTGCACTGTGAGACACCAGCTGCAACTTTTGCAGATTCATGGCAGGGCTGAGCAGCCTACAGAGCTGCAGTGTGCATCAGTCACTGCACTTCCCTGGTTTGGACTCCAGCCTGCAGTGATCCATCGTGGTTGGCATCCTTACCGCCTGGACCACACCTGATATGCATAAGTAGACTCTGATCTGCAGGCATTGTCAGGCTGGTGTCTACCACCAGACTCAAAAATACAGCATGATCCTAATGCGATTCGACTTGCTTTGAAAGAATTAAGCTTTCTATAAACTTTTCAGTAAGAACTTCAATCTCTTGCTACCACACCAATACCTAATTTGTCTAACTAGAAGCAAAAGGATTCACATTCATGATTTCACTGCAAACCAACAGCCATTTGTCGAATTGAACAAGCTGAAGACACCATTAGACTGACACACTTTCCTTCTCTGCTGGTAAAGATACCAGAAGTGGTTTACTTATTTATTTTAAAAATCTTTGTTTCCAATGTAATGTTTCAAACTACTAAGTAAAAGCATAGAAATGAGGATATTAATAAAAACCAGTATATCCCAGATGAGAGCAGCATAATGAAACATTGTCTCAGTAAACAGAAAATTATTACTTCAAGAAAAAGAATGATACCTCCACTCAGGTAAGAGGAAGGCTAGCTTTCATTTATGTTATACTTGTACAAAAGAAAGGTCTAAGCAGTAGCTATTAAAAGCTCTGGCTAGAAGCTGCTTACAGACAGACAGACACAAAAAATATCACAGTTTCCTATCAAGTAAGTATAAATGGACATACAGTTATTCAAAGTTATTTAAAGGAGGCTGCAGTTGCAATACCAGCCCTTGCAGTGCAGGTAATTCAAGAACTCCAAAAGATGTGAATATACTTTTAGAAACTGGACTTTATTAAAATTTAAGTGTTTTCTTGATGTTTTGCTTCAACAGTTTGCCAGACTATTGCTTTGTCTCTTATCTGAACAAATTGCAATCACAAGTGTGAAATACATTTCTATTGCTCACTCCTTCGTCCCACTGGCTTGGTGAACCATCCAGCTCCTACTGCTTCCTGCTCCAAGGAGCCCCTGGCAGGACTCTGCGTAAGGAAGAGGAACACTGTCTGGAGCAAGAGCTTCTAAACAAAACCAAAGACCACAGTACACGGTCTACAGACACTTTTGAAACAAAGATGCCTCATTTCAAAATTAGTGAATTTTAAGGAGCACAATCCACAGAGAAGTCAGGTATCAACAGCAAGCTGTGGCCCAAGCACTTTGGAAGCAACAGGCTAGACAACTGGTTACTGGAAAGAGATCTGTAGCTGTGGGATCAAACCCAGCCCTTCCTCCAACTCCTGTAACTCAACAAAGTCCCTTCTCTGCCCATCTCTGTCTAGCAGATGGTCAGGTGGAGACAAGAACCGTTGCTTGTACATGAGGGCTCTGACTGTGCAGCCCTGACAAAAGTGGCAGCTGATCAGCACCTGCATTCTTCCCCGCAATTAGAGGCAATTAACACCTCCTGCTCATCCTTCCTTCTTTTGCCCTGCAAAAATTTCACAAGCAACAGTTCTACTGCTTGCAGGACAGTCTTCCCCAGCAGTAGAGAAACAGATAACACTGTGCACTGAAAAGTGATAAAGTCTGTTTTGGAACTGGGGGAAATCACACCAATCTTTCCTGTCCAAAGAAATTCCCAGCAGCAGCCAACGAGACACTTCTCAAAGGGAGCTAAAAAGATGAGCTAGTGCAGAGAATAGCACTCACAGCATGGAAACACAAGACCTGAAACACAGGTTCGCTCACAGCAGTCTGAAGCGTGGTGAACCTGTGAACAAAGGTCATGACAACAGCCATCTTCCGCAGTCCTTCCACAGAAAGCTGAGAGATTTGCCATGTCTACTCCTTCTACTTCTGCAAACCTTGACACTCTCAAGGATATATGTTAATTTTATTTTTAAAAGAAAAAAAGTTCTGCTCCAAAGTTTTTCTGCTTCAATGAGAGAACCTGTGAAGGGAGACCCTCTTCATTAAGCCAAGGAGTGAGAAGGAAAGACTCAAACTACTGGCTGTTGATAATTGTAGGAATAGGAAAGGTCTGATTCACCAAGACTTATCGGATGCAAGCAAATCAAGGTCTTCCCAAAGGAAGCAGGATACTACTTAGGAAAGAGACATAAACCTTGTTTCTGAATGTCAGCTTCCTTCCCAGAGCTGCACCAGCAGGATGGAGATTGCCAGTGCAGAAAACGACTGCTGATGGTTGCAGTTCTCCACTGAGGTCCTGCAGGTGAATGGCAATGCTTTCCTTCAAAAGCTCAGCTATCACCTGGTGTTCTTCCAGTGAAGCACGGATAAGCAAGAGCAGCTAAAGACAACATAAAAGTGTCTGTACCAATTAAGCTCTTGACAGGCTGCCTCACACAGGCCAGGAATGGTCTGCAGATACACAGGTGCTGGAATCAAAAAAGCCTTGGAGCAACAGCTTCCATTCCTTGTGTAAAGCCTGCAGAAAGACTTGATGTCCTGCAGTACCCTTGCTCTAGTGCCTGTTAAAAGTTCAGGTCCTATTTGACTCCACATCCAAACCAAGCCCCTAGGATACTTAATTAGTATAGATTCACTGATATATGAAAAATTATGAATTAGAGTTACAGCAAAACCTAAGCTCAACACGACAGGTATCAAAAAAACAGCAGTTGCATCACGATGGCAAAATTCAAGATTGACAGGGGCTCTACTGCCACTCATTTTTGCCAGTGAAACCACACTCATGGAAGAAAACTGAAAAGGTTTCAGTATTGTCATAGCTACCGTAAGCCATGAATGGCTGGAACCTGCCTAATTTGCTAACAAAATAGGCTTTCAATAAAATGATTAGTGATATAATACACAACATTCATGACTGGATGATCCACAAATATGTGCTACAATAGGTTTGGCAAGACTGAAGGCCTTTCAAGCAGGGCCAGAATAAAAAAAAGTGATCCCACGTTAGCCACAAGTGATATTAGAATACTGAGCTGCTCAGAGCAGTTAAAAGGCTTTAAAAATAGGAATAAGCAAAGAGTTTGTTGTGTCTAAGTGCAGGAAACACTGCACAATTAATTTTGCCTTATGTTACAGTACTACTGAAAGATTAAAGTGAAAAAATGTATGACATTGTCTAAACAAATCTTCTAGCATTATTAATTTAAGTCTGTGCAACAGTATGTGACTAATGTTCACTGGCAAGATTAAATTCAACTACAAAAATTTTGAGATCTGATTATGGCAATTAGGAATTCTACATACGGTGCAGCCTGCCCATTAACAGCCTACCCCTGTAGCATTTTCATATTGGAGTTTGTTATATTCTTCCTAAAAGCAAGAATTTTTGCCCATAATTAGTATTTTCCCCCCCGTGTTAAATAAATCATAACGTTCTTGAAAACATTTTTTGTAACCAAGCAGCGCTTAAATCTTTAGAGATCCTTGTTCAAACATGAGTGGGGATAAACATTAACACTATTGGGCATTGACTAATCAGTTAATAACAACTTCTACCTCAGAAATCCAAGGCTGGAAATACACTGCTGGAAATACACTGGGTTTATGCCATCTCTGACCACAACTAGGACATAGCCAGAGCATCACGTTTGGGAGGAATGGAGTTCATCACCTTTTAGAACAGGATCTCTGGGTTTTAAGCTCTGCAGTGGATGGGGCTGACTCGATCTAACCCTTATCTAACATGACATTGCCATTGCGATATAAATAGTGTCTTACTTGCCTGCTTCAGAGGAACAATGTTAGTCAAGAAAAGGTCAAATGGTTTTGCCACAGGGGAAAAGAGCAAAAATCTTTTGTAATTTAATATTGCCCTTTTTTTTGGAAGACAGGAGACTCCAGGTGCTAGTCACATAGGAGGGAGAAGAATACAGAAGAGAAGACAAGGCATATTTATCTAGTCTGCAATAGCACAGAGCAATAATATTTCAAACATTTCTTAAGGCCCAGGAGGAACTAGTATTCACCCAGCATCTCACTGATCTCATCTTTACTCGGAATTCTGCAAACCTCTATAGACAAAGTCTGCTCAAACCGCCTACTTTGACAATGCAGAAGTAAGTTATAGCTGCAGGCAAGTCTAGGACAGATGTACTTGATACACCTACTAGTGAATGTATATTTTCTTATTCCACTTATTGCATTGATGCTTTCAATTAATAAAGCATTAATAAACATGACTTTTACCCATAGCTAGCCAAATTGATTTATTTTTAGCCAAACAGGAAAAATACCCAGTTTTGTCTTTGAATACATTACACAACCTGAGGTTACTGCTACTAACCCTCAGATAAGCATGATACAAATACGTGTATTTATTTGTATTTATTAAGGTTGCTTTCAAGCATTTTTCTTATCCGACAGAAAAGAAAGTAGCTCTGTTACAAAATTTGCATGCAAGACTGGCTGGTATATTCCTACACAGTTGAACTAGAGAAATACATACAGCTGGGAAGCGAAATTTCTACAAATTACTACATGAAGGTGACCCAAAGCCCGATTTATTGCTAGCTTTTATTGCTTGCTTTTATTGCTTCCAGCGCACTGGTAATCTACGCACATGGCAATACTTCAGTACTAATGGAAATCAGTAAACAAGGTCACATGCATGTCAAACGGTTGCTTTGCACATTCTAAAAATACTCGTAGGTCCTGTTTGCTAGAATAGCACCAACCTTTGCTTGTGTCATCCACGCTGCCTGTGCCGCTCACTGGGTGCAGCCTGCACCTACAGCTTACGGTATACAGGGTGGAATACAACCTACTCAGTGGAAACAAGGGTAATTGCTAAACTTGTTATCAACCAAATTAGAAAGTAAAATAATTACAGCAAATTTCCCCTTGGGCCATCTTCTGCAGACTACAAAAGACTTCTAAGATACTCCAAACCAGCCCATCTTTCCTGGGAAATACCACACATTGAAAAATAATTGTTTATCATGAAATTAAGTTACAGCATGTAAGGTGAATGAGATAAACGGAGTATCTGACTCAACTGGAATCGTGTGTTTGGCCCAGACCCTGTGATACACAGGCAGCTTGCAGGTTATTTTTGCAAAACATGTTTATGCAGTGACTTTAAGCCTTACCATACCTCACCCCAACATAGTGCAAAGGGGTACAAGAGAGAGAACACAGCAGGTCTCCTCAGCTAGCCATCCTTTTCAGTCTAAATAGGAAAACTTGAGATGCAGCAGTAAAGACAACAAAATATAGACCACTACTGTTACATATACAATCTGTACAAAGAGAATGAAAGGCTCCAGCTATTATTCCAGCCTTAAAGTAAAGCATCTCCTCGAGTCGTGACTAGCAGAGGGATTCGCTTTCCACACTGCTTTGTCAAGGTGGAGTGAATCTCACCGACTACTGAACACAGCGTGACAACCTGAACCACGGGCAACACGAACAGACGTCATAAGGGCGCACAATGCACTTAAAAGTAAAAAGTGCTTGCAGTGAAGTAGTGTTGAAAGAAAACGCAGCGGAGGGATCAGTGTTCAGTAGAGCATGCATCTTCTGGCATTTTGAACTCAAACCAGAAATTTTCCATACTCACAAAAAAAAAAATTCATAAAATTTATGAATAATAGATCTTTCTTTGGACTTCTGAAAAGTTCCTGAAAATTCTGAGCACGTGAACCTTAGTTAGGAAGACTGAAATTGAGGATTTGAAAGAGAAATTAAGATAAACTCAGTGTTTATATAATAAAACAAAACCCAGTGCCAAAGCTTGAGAAAAACAAGGAAATTCAGTGGTTCTAACACTATACATTCAGGATTTGCATGTTCCAACTGCCATCTGGAATTCTATTTTTTTATTTTAAAAGCATAATGGGAAAGTCAAGCAAGATAGCTTGTACCTTCATGTCCTCAGGCTTTTTTGTTCTTTTGTTTGTTTTTACACAAGTATACAGATAATGACTGGTTATGGTTACCGAGAAATACCTAAAGAAAATGAGTTTTTCAAAATGCCCCATCCAAATGCATTAGCAATTAGAATCTCCTCAAGTTTCCATTAGTCTGCCAAAACAAGAAATAATCTTATAGCAGCTCTGACTAAAACTCTTAAAGATTGTCACATTGATTGAATTTCAAAGTATAGACTTACAAATTCGTAGTCTCCATCCTGTGGTACTTTCCAATCAGATGAATTTTTTGTCTGGCCAGACACATTCTTCCCAAAGCTATTGATTTGATTCTCCTTCTCCTTCTGTTCAAAATATTCAAGGAATGATGGTTTGGCTGGCTGCATCGTTTCATCTCTCCCTGGAAATATTAAAAATAAAAAAACCCAGTTGTTTTGAAAAACATRTTTTCGATTATACTGCCTTACATCATGCCCAAAAGTGATTTTATTTTTTTTAGTACACACTAAATCACATAGTACTGCTAAAGTACTATTTTTTCGGCAGCTTTTCAACTATAAAACTGACTGTACAGTGAGAAAACTGGAGAAGGGAAGCTTAAAGCCCGCCACACAAGTGATTACAATGCTGGAGGCCTTGCCCTCTAGACCTGCAATCCATCCATCAAAGCACACTACCAGGTAACCAAGCTTCATGCACTGAATGCTAGAACTAAACTGCTACCAAATAGAGAGATTGGGTTTTTTTCATCCCAGCCAGGTTGTATGCACTGCAAAATACGCAAAGTTCCAAAACTAAACAGCGTTGTTTTACAAGCAGAAACTCATCTTTATATTTATAAATGGAATAGTACAAAGACGAGGCTTGCAAAGACCATGTCTTCCATACAAATATCACATAACTTGCCTTGGGAGAAGCAGTCAAGTTCTACATTTCTTGGGTAGGAAGGATTAATTAGTTTGCAAAGCTTCTTTTTTTCTTTTTATAAACAGTCAGTTAGTAAGTTTTCAAGTTTACTGCCCTAGTTTTCTTTTTGTAAGTTAATTCCTCTGAACACACTTTCTTAGTGAATTAGTCGAATAAGCCAGATATATAGATTAACCATTCAATTCTAGACTGCATTTAAGAAACTTGGGGTAATAAGAAATGGGCAAGGGTACAAAGAGAGACAGAGGAGTCAAACTAAGCCCCTAAATATGAATACTTTGATTTTTAAGAGCAGGTCTCATAAGCCTCCCAAGCACCATTCTCAATAACAGAGAGTTCACCCATACTGATGGGAGAAGAAAGGATATAGCCAAGAGCACAAAGCTTTAGCACAACTAGATTTACATTATTCTTATTTGTCTAAATTATTCTTTAGAACAAGCAGAAGTTAAAAGAAAAAGAAGAATGCTGCTGATCCATTAAGAGCAACGAGCTAGTAAAACTACATTCTCACAGGGTGCCCAGGTATGTTGGGTAGTTGGTGGGATTAGGGATACGAGCACTAATGGATCCTTTCTTCCTTCAGCCATCACACCATCTGAATCCCTGCTCATGTGATTTAAGAACCATTACATACAAATGAATCTAGCAACCCATTCAGCAAACAGGTTTCCATCACTGAAGGAAGAAACGCAAGGTCACAAGCTCCCAGATCAAAGCAGATGCCCAGTGCTGTTTGGAGAGAGAGGAGGTGGGCTCCATGAACGGAGGCAGCTTCAGCTGTAGGGTGACGACAGCGCAATAGGGAAGGAAGTGATGAAAAGTGAGAGGATGAAAATACTGATTCCTAGCAGAGACCGCATAAAAGCCAATACAGGAAGAAAACATAAAATTTAACTTCACAGCAAGTCAAGACCAAAAGACCTTCACTATCGCCAAAGGAAAATTTCTTCACTAGTGCAACCGGTACAGCATCAGATGCTGCCCAGACTACTCGCACTTAAAACTGTCCTGTCCTGTGCGTAACAGTGCAGCTAATATCTTGTAAAGAGTCTCAATCTAAATGGAGAGCAGGCTTGCACAGCAAACATGCTTTAACAGGGCTGCACCAGAAGACCATGACAGCTGCAAACTCAGCTAAAGACTACTTGCAGCTTAATGCCATTGTGCTGCTCTTTATGATAAAATACTTCACAAAAACCTGTGAGCATAATGGAAGTACGCACTATAACAATACCTAGTAAAATGTTTTTATTCTGATAAAATATGGTTCTCTAGACACTGGAGTAGGTTAATCATACTTGAAACATATGTTTTGGGCAACGCAGAAACCATCACTTTCAGAAAGCAGGATTAGGACTAGAGTTAACACAAAATAGCATCAGAATAGCCTAATTCTGGACTGTGGAAATAAGTTCACTGTCGAATACCATACATTTGAAATAAATATAATCTGTCGGGCAGGCAATCAACCAAAAGTTTAGAGCTTCAGACAAGCACACAGGGGATGGAGCCATCCTTTGAGGGGTTTGTGGGGTCTGTGTAACGCAGAGACTCTCCTACAAGAGTTTGTAAAGAAGGCAGGCTATCACAAGACAGTCCTCACTACGGGCATTCAGCAGTGCTTTCCTCTTGAAAAAATATTAGCTACTCTGGAAACCCATTAAGATTTAATCACCAAATATTATTCTTGCACATAAAATTGCCATCCAGTCATCCAGAACTTCCCTGGCACACTCCGTCTGATTCTCAGACAAGTGTATGAATTCCTTGGTCAGCTATGAGATACTTTAGGAGGTTATTTGTCTATAGACATGTTAAATACAGAACAAATTTCTGCAAAGTATGAGAAATCTTGGCAGGATATTTGGGTTGTGATACTGAGAGAAGTGTGGTTCTACACAGCCTGAAATGTCATGATGCATTTTGAAAAAGCACTGCATCGTACTGCCTTCTCCAGGGTCAGCTAAAAGCTCAAGCATGAACTGAAGTGCTTATACTTTTGCACTATGACAACTGGAGCAAAGACAAATTATTCTACCCCTGGCAGTAGTTCCCCTTTTTTTAAAAAACAAAACCAAAAACCTCATCATACAGAATTAGATCAAGAAAGACACCTTCAGACAGGCTGCGTGAAGGTCAGTCAGGCAACACGTCTGCGAAGTGGAGAACAGATTTGCTGTTGGGAATAATTACTGAAATACAATAGCAATCCAATTATTGCTAAGTGATAAAACATTTATTTAGAATGAAATAAATACACCGCTTGTATTCTGCTGCAGTCCAGCCTGTTTGAAGCAGGAGGTAAGCTGTTACAGCCAATCGTGGCAATGTTTAACACCAACAAATTTTGTAGAAATAGAGGAATTCATAACTACCTAGGCTAATCTATACACAGCTCACTGACAGCCAGCCTAGGTCTCAGTAATTCAGGCTTCCTCCGGGGTGCGGAATCTAAATCAAGCTTGTCCTGTATGTTTTGAAAACAATTGTTTGCAGCACAGTAGACTTTGGAAGCAAGTGTTTCGCTCCAGTGACATTGGCTTATTCAGTTCTTTTCTATTTTTTTTTAAAGACTGAATTAAGCTCTGGTATGAGCAACAGTGTGACTTAAAGTAATCATGCTCATTTCCCCACATCTTGTATTTTACCAAGAACTGTAATATTTGTAAACAACTAGTTACATCTACTGAACAACAACCTATTGTTGAACCTACCACTGAATTATCAAAGGGCATATCCAAACCCAAACTTTATTTCATAAAACTTATGTTTTCATGCAGCAATAAAACAGACCAAGAAGGAAGCAGATGAAGTGGTGGTGGTAGTTTATAATCCTGAAGAGCACAACTGGATTTTCAGCCCCACCAGTACAAGTGACCGAAAAGCTGGGGGGCTGCAGCAGAAGGCTGCCAGGACACCGAAGGGGTCTCTGCCATACCGAGAGGGTGGGAGGGAAGGGGGTTTGTTCAGCCTGGGGAGGGCAGGAGGGGTTCTAGCTGCGGTCTCTCCCACCCCAACAGGCCATCAGAGCCCTGCTCTCCCCAGCGAAAGGATGAGAGGAATGGTCTGAACTGCAGCAAGGGCAACTGGGCTGAACATAAGGAAGAAAGTTTTCACAACAGGGATGGTTGTGCAACGGAGCAGGGCTGGAGCGACTGTGCAAGGCCTTGAGCAACCGGATCTGACATTGCACTTGGTCTCAGCCATCACACAGGGAACTGGACTGATGACCTCCTGAGGTCCCTGCCAAGCCAAGCTCTTCTGCAACTCAGGCTCTTCACACACGCTGTCAGACACCTCTAACCTTGCAGTCACCTTAGGCCTTTCAACTGCATGCAACATTTAGTCACCAATTTTAGTACATTTCTACACATCAACATGTAACACTGCATCTTTATTTAGTTGGTTTTGGTTTTAAACTGATTAAAATCAAGATTGCTAACTGACAAACAAAGAATGGAAAAAAAGATAATATAAAATGAAAAATATCCAGAATACAGATCTAAAATGTCTGAAATTTTAGTTATGCTATGATCTCAGTAGGGGTGCATATGCAGCAAGACTGACAGAAATGCTCCTGGAGACAGAAAGACATTACACCAAATCAATTATCATCCCAGCATGACTGGATTTCTTTCGTCAATCTTGGCGCTTAACAACAGTGTCATCTTTCCAAAGATGATCTGCTATTAATTCAACACAAGAATCACACTGCTATATCTTTAAGATTTTGGTAACAGGCAGCTGAAGACAAAAATCAATCACTGCTATTTGCAGAAACAGATGCTGCTGAAAGATGATACCGCACTAAACGTGTCTGTGCCAAAAAGCATTTAACTTCCTAGTTTTATAGGGTTAGACTAAAATATGAACGTTTGACAGAAAGTGAGATCACAAGTGTGGCAGAGAAGAGCCAGAGAAGAGAAGAGAAGGTCACCCTGCGGTGACAAGAAAGGCTTCACCATGCATTTATTTTGGAACCTAAGGAGTTGCTTATAAGGATGAGCCGCGAGAGCTCCCTGGAGCCATTAACGGTCTACCATTTAGATACGCAGTCATCTTTTTAGGAGCTGTATTAATTACACAAATGGAACACCACAGCTCTGCTGGAGCTGGTCCAGCTGACTGCAGAATTGAAGGTTTGGGCTAGCTGTACAGAGCCACAGGCGCTGGGAGGACTGCTCCTCATTCAGCCTGCCATGCGGTGAAGAGCAGAAGCCCTCCACAGAAAACTCACAAGTACTGTCTGGTATAAAGTCATGTTTAGGAAAGTATAAGAACATCAGTATTGTTGCGTACGAGAACAGAAGAAGATGTGAAATTGATGGGTCCAAAGATAGAGAATGCCGTAAGTTGTGAGCAACAAATATCCCCTTATATTTTGATTTTTAAAGGAGTTTACTACTGATTTCAGTGTTACTCTTTCAGCACTGGAAAGCAAAGTCCAACTGCATGTGGTACCATGCAAGCTGGGACAGTCCTTACCCAAAGCACAAACAGCCCAGACAAGCCAAAAGACAACTGACAGATACAGGCAGGGCACTGCAAGAAGCCAGTGAGGCAACATCAGCAACAGCCAGTGGCCTCAGCATACTGGATCCTCTCCTCTGCTAGGCTACATCAACAGCAAGTTTTAAGGAAAAACTAAAACAGTGTGCTCCCTCCCAAAAAACATCACCTGTCTGAATACTTGAGGGAATGGAAGAGGTCAGTCTTAGTGGCTGACTGCAGCATACAGACCTCCCTACACCAAGCAAAAGATGACAAAGAAGGCGTGGAGAGCCTTCAAGACATTTGTATTTCCATATGATGCTGCAGAGAAAGTAGAATGATAAAGAAGAAACAGCAGTCAATTAAAGCAGCAAGAGATTTCCTTTTTTTTCCAAGCAGTAAAGAATATCCGTGAAACCAGATCATTCAGTATCATCTAGTCCCAGAAATCAAAGCACTCATTTTGTTGATTTTGTCAAATTAGCTCTCACAATTGAAAATTTTAAGAAGCTCATGAGCTTCAAAGGACACCTTCAAAAGGAAAGTAGGATTTACAAAGTCCTTCTATCTATCTGAACAAGCTTGCTGAGTGATGAAACTAGAATTCCTGCTTTTCTCTAAAATTATTCTTCTCTACTCAAACTTGACAGCAGAAGAATCCTTGTTTTGTTATTCTTTCCTCTTGAAACAGATTGCTATTATCTACCTAGGGTGAATTCTAGAGTCACAAAGCTTGTCATGAGAGAGAAAGATAACCTCAGGAACACATTTTGTGTGCTCTTTACTCAAGTCAGTTAAGTTAACACAGTTAATACTTAAAATACCTATTCTTGAAGCCACGGTGAGAGATTTCCTCTCTTATATCATAAAAATTGGAGCTAGAGTTGTGGCTGGGAACAGTCAGTAGATCATGCTACAAATTCACCTACAAAGAAGGTAATGTAAATCAACAATGAAGTGATCAATTACTACATTAGCAATATCAACTAAAACATGATACTTAGCACACATATATGTGTTTGTCAAGATCTCAGGAGGCTGCAGTCTTTAGAAAGACAACTGGCCTCAGCTCTGGAGAATACTTGTGTTTACGAGAATGAGGTGTCAGGAGCAATAAAACCAAAAATTTTTAAGTTGACTTGTGCTAGGAAAGTGTCACAAATGCCCTGCACAAAGCTCAGGAAGTTGCACCCCTGTGAGCAGGAGCTCAAAACAGCTCTGCAGAGATGCAGTGAAGAACACTCATGTTAACTTTAAAGAAAGCAGAGCTATCACTGCCTTTAGTCAGACATAATGCCAGAAGGGATCCCCTGGGACAAGCAGCACAGTCTTCTGCTATCATATACAAGATTATATAGTCCCTTTCACAGAAAGATCAAGATCTATTGATCTTGAGGACAAAGCAATTGGTTTGCTTTGTCCTTGCTGTTGACAGGCTTGCTATTCTCCTGGAGTTATAAACCCTCTCATTTCCAGTCTGAAGTTTATGGGTAGCCAGTGTATATGCACTTGTTCTTGAGCAAGCCTCAGCTCTTCAGCATTCAAACCATTAACCTCTACAGTGTTCGCCTTCCCTCCTTGCCCTTTTTTAATTTT
>JAYKAV010000181.1:156818-172891 GCA_035582835.1 Phoebastria nigripes
CCCCCCCCCCCCCATCCAGGAGTTCTCATATCCAATGTCATCCTTCATTTTAGTGGTCTAAATAAGCATAGATCTTCCACTGACTTCTCACGTAACAGGCTTAGTCCCCAGTAGTCTCAGTAAGCTTCTGTCTGCTTTAGGTTGAATTATGTAACTTGAAGGCTTAAAATGCATGCGTATTTAGGATGCACAGAACAGCGCCTGATGATTATGTGCAAGCAACACTTCATTAATATTAAATTTCAAATGGAATTGCAGTTTTATTTCCTTCAGGCTATTTCTTAGAGATCACAGATGAACTTTAGCAGCTGGACAGCATAATTTGTACAGTATGAACAGGACTGAGTCATTTTATGCAGCAGAGCAGAGAGAYGCCAATTTATTCAACCAGAGCAAAAAGTGCTCCATCATTAATGAATTCACCCCATGGCAACACAAGCTGAGATCTCCTCACATTAAAAGCAGACCACATAACACTTCATATCTATTGAAGCTTATGAGGACAAGTCTTCCCATAATTATGGCCTATCTCAAACTAAATCAAAGCAGAACATACCTGACAAGTCCTGCTATTAAGAAGGAGCTCCTAAATGACCATAAAAATCAACACTAGATCCTAACTGATCTCTTTTAATAAATATAAGATATCAAAGTCATCTAAGGAAAAGAGTACCAATACTCATCCAAAGCTGTGGTGTATATAATTGAGGATTCTTTCTGAAAGAGGAAATCCTCACAGAAATGAAAGCTGTTTAAGACCAGGTTAACTCCTTTTGAATCTCTTTTACATAAAAACTCACAAAAGATTATAAATATATAGCAGCTTTCTTCCTCCATCACAATTTTTCAGTGGACACCTATGTCTTTCACCTTATTAGCTTGAATTGCTAATTTAGTCCAGCAACTACAGTACATGACACAGGCAGCGAGATGTGAAGGTGCATCAAGAAAGAAGTGAACATTTCATATTCTGCATCATCCGGCGCAGGTTCTGATGAAGCTTAACGAGAAACAACCTCATCAACAGGGATGCAGTCTTCAGGTCCAGCACACTGTGGGCAACAGTTCAAGCTCCCCAAATGGCATATAACCAAGTAAGCATTTGCTAACGCCCTTTCTATTCATAACCCGGAAACTCATTTGCTTATCTAGAGAGAACAGAAAACAACATGGCAGTGAACATTTTTTTTCCTGAGGCTTGAAAAATCTGCTGGTAAAAATTAATTTGGTTTTAAACTTCTGCAATTAAGGAATTTAAGAGTTTATAGAGTTTTCCTCATTCCTGCTCAGGAGGAAAGCTTTCTCCAGGGTTTATTTTGATCCAGTAGGAAGCGAGTTTATTCTAAGAAGAGACAGGTAGGTTACAGTTTGCCTGTACGTGCAAATATATGCATGCATATGGGACAGAGATATACTAAGTGATTTACTACTACTCTATCTCTTGGTTGAGTCTC
Organism: Phoebastria nigripes; assembly: GCA_035582835.1. Lineage (NCBI taxonomy): Eukaryota > Metazoa > Chordata > Aves > Procellariiformes > Diomedeidae > Phoebastria > Phoebastria nigripes. Next base: position 158,273 of record JAYKAV010000181.1, read on the forward strand.
CTGAAACATATTGCCTCCTGTACACTATTCAGAACTCTGCTAGTCATACTTCCCCTCTTCTTCAAGACAATGCTTCTGTCCAGAAAAAAAAAAAACCACCACCCTACTTTCTATCCCCCACCATCACAAATGCAGGGGTGCTTAATAGTAAACTGTTAGGAACAGCAAAAACAGCTGTGTTAAACACATACATCTCTCTCTCCAATTTCAGTGTGTCTGAAAATATAAATATTAACAGATGATTAACTTTGTCTTAGCATTAAAGCTTTGTCAAATATTCAGAACAACCGAAGGTGGACAAGCATCTAACTTAGATCCCGGACTTAACTTTTCTTCATGCTTCAGTCTGCACAGAACCACTATTTCAATTGCTAACACACTGCACAGAAGTCCAGTAGCCTACCGCTATTCAAACAGAAAAACCAAAACCCACAGCAAAAACCCACAACAAAATGACAGCATACACAACTCCGCCCATTGCTCAAAAATACTGTCTGCATGTCCGCACAACTTGATATTCTTAAACAAACTGTGCTGGATGCTGTTTATGTCAAGTTTGCCAGCAAGGTTGCTATTAAGATAAAAGTCAGAAAGTAACACAGCTAGAAGACTTATCTGTGAAGATTTATATTCTCCACACCTCAAGAGTGGCAGCACAATGTTTCTTACAGTTCAAGAAAAATTTAATCAATGTAGGTGTTTCTATAAACACTGTGTTATTTAAATGCATAACGCTAAGAGTGTTTTATGGTCCAATTATGCCTAAATGGACCAATTTATTTTAAACACAGAAATGTACCACTGGACATTAATAATACTAAGTAGTGGGAAGCTGCTACGAACAGCTATTGTCTATGGAGAAAAACAGAGGCAAACCACAGCCAATATCGTTGATGTACACATGATATAAACCCCGACAAAACGTGGACCTATTCTCTACAGTACCTGCATTAGCTATTTGGATAACATGCATCTGCACTTTTTTGGACAACTACTGATATTACACCACCTATAGCTACCTCAGCTACATACCAGTAATACTTTATTCAATTATAATATTAATGCAATCACATAAACCTTCTGCCATCCATATTAATTCTGCTGTTCACGTTACAGCTTTTACAGTCATTGCTTTACATGAAAAATTACAGGTTAATTAGTGGAGACAAAAATTTTCCTGAGTCTTGGCAGTAACACTTCTCTGGTTTAGGTTTAAGTGTCACCCACTGGATGCCTCACAAAGCCACCAAGACTAACAAGCTTAGTCTGAATCATTTTTCTAATAGGAAGTTGCCAAGTTTGCATCTCAGCTCATTCAATTTGCTAATGAAACCCAATCTCCCCTCAAAAGGGGAAATATCTTTTTAAAAGGACACAACCACGCTTAGCAGCGTGAGCATGGTAAAAGCATAATAAAACCCAAACCACCCCTAACTTTATTAGAAGAATTAAGCCTAGAATTTTTTATTTTAAACATTCACAAACTATTAAGAATTTTTACCTGCACATTACATTATCAAGGTAGAGGCAACAGTATTATCAGAGCTTCTGGTCTACATCTGCACCAGACGCTCTACTGAATGTGTGCCACATTAACAAAAACCCCACACCCACAATTCTTCCACCCTCTCCAAATCCCTCATTCACCTTGACCCAAAAACCAGACAGCCCAGCTCACACCACTGTTGGCAGTTCTACATTCTCCAGTGTCGTTTTATTTGGTGCTTCAACAAGCAAGAGGCACTTTAACATAGAAAATAGGACAGATTATAGTACTAGACAAACTAGATCCTATTTCACTTGGATCTGATCATATTGCAGAGTCCAAGGAAGGCAATATGTTTATCTGCTTTATTATAAAATTACAGTCCAGTCTTTAAATCGAGAAGACAAACTCATGCCAAGTTTCCACTATTTAAAGACTTAGAGCAAATAAAGCAGAAAAAGCAAAAAAAGAAAGAGTAAAAAATGCTGCACTTTTTACTAGCACTATATATTCTCTCATAGAAAAATTTAAAAAAGATTATTTCAGACATATTAACAGTTCAAAAGTTCTTCCAGCTCTCAAGCACAATGGAAATGTCTGTTATTACAAACGATTGTTCATCTATAGTTCTTCAGCTACTTCCAAAGTTTTCCTGGAATAGTTTAACTGCAATCCGTAAGTAATCTGTTAGCAATCGATTTATAAGTAAAGTGTGTCGCAGCGCAATTTAGTATCTGTGGTTTCAGGCATCACTTGAGTGCTTTCAAAATGCGTAACAGAATGTCATAGTGACATTTTTAATGCTGCCTGAGTATTTATATTGAGTGCCCAGAAAAAAGCCAAGCAAATGAAAGAAATTAAGCAAACAGAATTACAGCTCAAGTGACCACAAAACAAACTTCCCCTACAATGTAAAATACTGGAATTTAACAATGCTTTTCCTCCGAGTCTGACAAATTGATTTATGCAAGAATCACTTTCAAGGCTATTGGAAGTTGTTTGCTAGAGATTTCTAAGACACTCCTATCTAAAGCATCGTATTTCAATGTCCTATAAAGACTTTTTACATTAAAAAGAAATAAAAGCAAACAAAAACCTGGTGAAGACACAGACTTATTTTTTTAAATTAGGAGGAAGGGCTAGAACACAAGCTCAGAAGCCTGCAGTTAAAAAGCCCAAGACACCTAGGGAAGCTAAGTTCTCCTACCAATGCCATGCAAGAAAAATCAGAACTTTTTTATTGACTTAAACCAGGTTTTATTGTGAGTCATAACACAAGCTGCCAAATGAAATATAGACATCTTTAAAAATATGAATCAATGAAGCTTCTTCAAACTCAGTGGTTTCCAAACAGCATTATTACATTTATATTTAAGATTACAAAAAGAACTTGCTCCAGAGTTCTGCAGCAGGCTGATGAGCTTTACAGTTAAATCAATTTAACTGAATGTTACGAGAACATGAATATGGAATAGCAAGCTGAAAAATGGAGCTATAGGCAATTCACATGAAGGGCAAGCTGCTCAAAGACACTGCCTTGCAGTGTGTCCAAGAAACAAACACAGAACTGCTCTGTGCAGCAGCCAGAATTTCAGAATTATGCTACTGGGGAAAGAGGAGAATAAGGTGTTAAGGAAAAGTTGAGTTTTAGTCTGGTACAATCATTTTCATTAACACCAGATTTCTTGGAATCAAGGTACAAGTTATTAAAATGCAGCATAACCTGCAGCAGAGAGAGCTGAGTGCAGCTGGGTTTCACTAGATACTACTGTGGTACCAGTGTCAACCATCACTTGCACCCAGGATCTCAAAACGCCTCCTCCAGAAGGCAGAGCTGCTGAAGCACCTCTGCCGCATACTCAGTTTTGAATACTGTTACACAGCAGCAGTTGAAGAACAGAGTGTTTTTAAGAAGTCTGAAGTGTAAGGCGGGGTTTAAAATAAAAACTCGACTTTCTAGTCACTAGAGCTCTTAGAGCTTGTGCTGGAGCTCCCTCTTGAGGTTAGATACTACACTACATTAAAGACATTGCTATATCCTCATAACTGATTCTACTCAAAATGAGAGTATGTCCTCGCAAAAGAGATATTATCAAAGGCATTTCCTCAAACCTCTGTACACTACTTTGTAGATAGCATTAGATGCTCTTGAATCACAAGCACTGCAATCTTAAAAAGACGTTGAGAAGATAAGCACGTGTTAAACTCGGGAAGCTAAACTGAAAAGGCGCTTTACTTACCTTTGGTAGCCAGCGCAGGAGCACCACAGGCAGTAAAACCTCTGTTATTGTGAATCATGAAATGGAACAACACACACTGATGATGAGAAACTAACCACATTGTCTATTTGTAAAGAAACTACAACTTCACTAGGTTTATTTAAGGCTGTTAACATGTCCCACTCTTTGGGTGACCTTTTAGCTACCCTAAGCATCCATCTCCTTGCTAGAGCTACCTTGTTCCACAAAACCCGATGGCATTACTCCATTGTCTTTGTTGCCACAAGCTGCTACATGGGCTGACACCTCTGGTTTTTAATGTGCTGAATCAGTGTTTGCCCAAGTTTGGAAAACTCTTTAAACGGGTTCTGCTGAAATTTCACTCTCAAAACCAGTACCTTTCCACAAGCTCTAGAGGGCCCCCACATGGAAGAAGCTTTCAACACAGAAATTCCTGAGAAAAGGATTTTTCCAAACTCCTGTTGAGAATTTTTTCCTCTCCCACAATAGCTAAAGGTTCAAAATCAGATGGCCAAGGAATTCTTTGGAAGCAGTGCAAGAGCCAAAAGAACAAGCCTTGCCTATGATGGTCATATTTTATTACTGCCGAGCCCCTACTCAGCACCTTCCTCGGTCCTTGAACAAACATTCACGCTGGCCAGCTGAGTCATCTATGACTACCTCTGCCTCAATACTCTTTAGACTACCCCATCAGTGGGAACGGATTTCTATGAGAATCCATAACTGAGAAAAGATTCTGTTTCTTCTAGTCATATTTTCCAGGGAGGCTCTCCCTGCCATTTCTTTAATCAAAGAAACATTTTTAACCCTTTCCCAACTCAAGCTGTGAGGTCTTTCAGACTATCAGGGATCAAAGTCACATCATTTTAAATCTTACATCCTATGACAAGGCTTGTAGTTTTAGTAAGCTTTTCTATTTTAGGGCGGAACAGATTTCAACTTGAATGTCTCAGAACAGCAACACACAGTTTATTCAGTTGTCCTTAGTGATTAAAGTAACACTAAAGAAACACACAAGTCTAGAGATGCTAGCTCCTCCCGCTGCGTGCCTTGCTGTGCTTGAAACGTGCAAGATATCTGTCATTTCATAAACACAGCCCTTAATTTGATGCATTAGTTCCGAAACAAACTTGCTGTTTTCAGATGCCAGGTTACAGCCAGATCACCTTCTAAAGCAACACAAATTTTTTGATTAACCCTATGCTAGAGTCTCCCTCCTCTGCACTCTGCGAGAAGGACAAAACAGACAAAAAAGAACCAACAAAAAAACCCATACTAGCTAGAATCAGATCTTATTCATCAGCACACAAGCTTGTGGAAATTGTGCACAATTCATCAGCTATACAAGCGCAAGACTAAAAAGAATGGCTTGAAACTTGGACCCAGAAAGGGTTTCCCTCCTCTACTGCCAGAGGGCATTGACCTAAGAGTTTTAGCTCCCTACAACCAAAAGACATCACAATAAGCTACCAAAAATATCAAAGCAGGTTGGGAATACATATCATAGCCCACATTAGGTCTTAAGTAATATTCTAGAAGTTAAAGATGTTTTCTTACTTTTCATGGTGCCCTCCTCCTCTTCCTCCTCTGTGTTTATGACCATTGTACCCAACTGGGATTCCAAGGTGCCATCATGTTCTATCATTGTGTTGGCTCCATCACTCATCGTGTTGACAGCTCTTATGGTACCAGTTTCATCTCCACTTGCTCTCACCATGGTACCTGAGTCAGTTTCATCTTCTTCCTGTACAAGGATGCCGTAAATACATTTTTACTGATGGTGGTGAAGTCCCACGAAGAGTATCTGTATTCAAGGACACTAGCAAGTCTTACTAATTCAGAGATTTTTACGAATACACACGGAAGCCAACGACATTTTATTTTATGTACTTAGTTCTCTCCCTGTCATCTCCAAGCAGGTAATGAAAAGTCTTCATACTTTTCTGCCAGCTTGATACATAAGAGAACAGATAAATAATCAGCCAAAGCTTCTCAATGCACCTTGTATCTCATTTCTGACCTGGTGACCTATCTGTAAGAGTAGATTACAATACTCATTCAGTCATCAGTGTTTCTATTCATGTTGCCAGTTTTAACAGTTGACCTAAAACCCCTATCTCAAGTGGTACAGAGGAGTCATTAGTTATTAGACAGCAACAGGTCTAAGTCCGGAGTGCATGTGGCACACTGAAGAAAAATGATCACCCTATTTTTTAGGAGTTTGTCTTTAACATTTAGGTAGTTTTACTTGCTATAAACTTGAGAAGCACTGAAGAAAGATGAACTGAATTTGCAAATCTTTAAAAAGGAATGAAATTCTCAAAGTTTAGTCATTGTTTTCAGATGAAAATTGTTTCTTATCTTTCCATGTGTTAACAGGTACCAATATTACAGAAGTTTGAATTATTGCTGTCAAGGCTCAAGAGACTGGCTTTGTAGGAAAACACAAGCTCCTGAAACAAATTCTGGTAGGACAACTTCCTGGTAGATAGTTACGTTAGCCAGAGGTAGTAGTTTCATTAGGTGGTGTGTGCTTCACTAAGTATATATCGTGACTAGAATTTCATGAAGAACAAGGTCAAAATCTCCATGATCTATTTAATTTCTTGGAAATGTGGACCAAGTATCCAACTACAACAACAGAAGTCACTTCCTAGGTTTACAGTAGAGTTTCTAGGCATCTCACCTTGGATGAGATGCTCATGTTTTGTTATAAGGATGAAGTTCACAGTTCTTTGTGCGTGACCGTGGGCTTACTGATCTGTATTAGTGTTAGAGGCAAAACACAGGTCTCGCACATCAAGCTGTAATACTGCATCTCAATGTCATTGAAAGAAAGAAGTACACCCCTTTACGTTCTGGTGTTCCATGCATTTTATCTGTTCTGTCAAGGGTGTCTATATAATTTACTTCCCAACCCCAAAACCAATAGCAAGAGGAGGAGAAAACTACAGGAGATGTTAATGGAGGAAAAGCAATTTTATGTGGAGATGAGTGGGTGAGAGGAAGTAATAAATTTGTTAGCTACACATCATTTAACAAAGGACTACAGCAGAAATTTCCACAGCACTTGGGAAGTGCTTGGGAACACTCTTCTGCTAGCAGACATGGAGTAGAGAAGCTTCAGGAAAACACACACACACCCCGACGACAACCACTCAACTCCACTACATAGACACCATCTCTCAGCAATGTGACTCCAGATCAGTCAGAAATGAAGGAGAGAGGGTAGGGACAATACTCTTAAGAGTCAACATCATGGCAACATGACCAATAAAGTTACTTCCACACTGAACAAATAGGCAGTCCTAAACTGGAAAACTAGAGGAACAGTGTCTTCAGCATAGATACTGTGGACCATGCTATTCAAGTCTAACCTCTGAAAAGGACTCTGGCATACAATGCCTTTTGTTGCCCGTTTCATTTATTCAGGTTGAAGCAGGCAGAGGCTCAAAAAACAGCTTTCAACATGCTTTCCATATTCACATGCTGTAACCACTGAAACAAGGAGCCCGAACTTAAATTCACAGCAATCCCCTGAACACTTGTCATGCCCTCACCTCAGGTTTCTGTCGGTTGCTCTTGTGTAGTAGAAAGTTTCTATAAGGGGGGTTCTAAAGCACAACAATAGTAAAACAACATAACATACTTATATCATAGTGCATCACAGATGATATTATTATTTTATACTAGGAGAGCAGTCCAAGAACTGAATCTACAATGAAAAATTCTCATTACTGCATAAATAATATAATCCAACTGGGAAAACATATCAAGTCTTTTGCATACACTTGTAAATTTATTCAATCACAGGTCACTAGCTACACTCTAAGCTAAACAGTAAGCCATACATGCTGGCTATCCCACTCAAATATAAAGATTGAGCAGAGACCAAGCATCAGGTTAAACAGTTGTAAAGTAGAAAACTTGAGAACTAAGTCAAATCCATGGGCAACTGGGACAAAATATTGCAAAACCAAAAACCAAAGCAGCTAAGCCTTACGAAAGGAGCAAATTTGGACTTCATACACTGTTGCTATTAAATACTCACTGAATTTTCTTCATCATCTTGATCTAGTTCACGCTGTTGCGCCTCTTGACGTTTCAGCTTGATATCCATTGCTTCATTAATCAAGTCTCGCAGAATTGACACTCCTTTGGCACTTTTAACAAATGGATGCTGAAAAGTATTTTTAAAACAAATAAGCACTGCATCCAAACCAAGATATAACAGTAAAACACTGTCACTATGGCCTACTTCCAATCAAAATTAAGGTTTAACTCAAAACATTGCTAAAATAAAAATTCAATACTTCTGTTTGGCACAGGAGGGAGACCTCCCACCCTCCAAACATGCTCCAAAGGCACTACTGCTGTGAGGCCTTGGGCTCATTCCCCTCCCACAACTCTACTTATTTCTTTCCTTAGCAGCTTAGCTGTCAAGAACCAATTACACAGATCATCACCATGCCTAGACCATTCTGAGCAATCACTTTCATTGAGCCTCCCCTTTTTAGTGTTTTAAGAGGCAGTTTCTTGGCAGTGCCGGTGAGAATTTGAAAGTAAAAAAAAAAAAAAAACCTCCAAAAGCCAAACAAACAACCCAGAGAAGACAAAGATTCGAAGTTGAAGTTACACTGATTCTTAGAGAAGAAATGAAAACTTGAAGTTGAGTGTGAAATTTTTAAAATGAGATATTAAAAAGTAAAACCTGTAGTGAGTAGGAGCAGTAAGAAATGAAACCAACATCTCAACAGACATGCAGCACTGCCTACCCTAGCAAGCCTTCTCTAGAGCTTACGTTCTTGTAAGAAAAGGCAGACCTGCAGAAGCTGTGTTGCAGTGGCACGCTGCTCCGGGCTCTTAACAAGACACTGTTTTACAAAGTCCGTAAAATTGTCTGACCAGAGCTCTGGTTTCCGGAATGTTGGAGGCGGATTGGTAGGAATCATGAAAATTGCCTGAAAACAGAATATTCCAGATTTCTAAACAAAGTTTAAAGCTTTCCAACAATACAACAAAAATACACACAAACATACACTGGTACTAAAGAATGATAGACGTTTCAAGTTTGCTGCTTCTGAAGAGTTTGTGCCAATATTATACACAAGTTTGCTCAGAGGGATCAAGTAGCAAGAAATCAGACTTTTCTCACCAGGCGCTTACACCTCTGTCTGAGCCATTACATGCCCCAAAAGGTGTGAATCTGCCATTTTTAAGTCTTAAAAATTTGTGCTTGCATTAAAAAAACAATCACTTTGGATAATACAGCTGAAAATATGTTTCTTCACACCCAACACAGGGAGCTTCAGCTATGTCGTAACAGAAGAGGATCATGATTTTCCTTCCCATGCAGATTCTCCTTCTCAAAGACCTGTTTTTCATTTAATCAGCAGTACAAAGACCTGACAGGAAAAAAATCATTTACTCTAAATTCAAAGCAAGATGGTATGTTGATATGTTATTCAGCCAGCTATAATAGCAAATCCTTTCCATACAGCAATACATTTTAAAAGGCCACAGTCCTTACCCTCATAGGATGAATATCTGCATATGGTGGCTTTCCTTCAGCCATTTCTATTGCAGTGATTCCCAGAGACCAGATGTCTGCAACACAATTATACCCAATTTCTTGAATCACTTCTGGAGCCATCCAAAATGGGGTCCCTATAACTGTGTTCCGCTTTGCCATGGTGTCCTGAGAAGAAGAGCAGGATAAAGATCCAGACAATGCCAATTGTATTAGCCACAAACATTCATTAATGAATTATCACCCTAATTATCTTTCACTTGCATTATTAGATTCAGCAAGACTGGGATACAGAGAGCTGCAAAGAGGAATTGAAATGTGCTTACAGAAGTTACAAATACCCCGAAGAAAACAGCAAATGCTATTGCAAACCATTACTTAGGTATAGTAGCTTCCACAGAGGAAGCTTTGCTCTAATCTCTTGCTGGTTTAGCATCTCATTATGTTGATGTAAAGTGCTAAAAAACAGTTTAGAACAATTTCTCAAAGTCTTCACAAACACATCATACTCGCATGCACGTTAAAAAGATAAACTGAAGTGTACACAACCATCTTGGTTTTACTTACTGTAAGTTGTCCTGCCACTCCAAAATCTGCAAGTTTAGCATGTCCCTCTGTATTTAGCAATATATTTCCAGCTTTGATGTCTCTGTGTATTTTCCTCATAAAATGCAGGTACTCTAGTCCTTTCAGTGTTGATTGCACTATTGTAGCAATTTCCTCCTCTGTGAGCTAAAGAAAAGAAGAGTTACTGCCAACCTATCAGTTGCTGAGATGTAACACCATTGTGTTTCAGTCTATGTTTTCCTGAGATTCACTAATTACCATTTAATTGCCTTCACTAAAGGTCGCCATACTAATGGGAAATTAGTTAGCGACTTACAGCATTATGTAGTAGAATTAGATTACAACCAGTATACATACACACACGTACCATATTTCACATACCATAACCCTTTCTCAAGTAGTAATTCTTATCCTGTAATAACCAGAGTAAGGCAAAGTAGTCTGTTACTCAGAATCGGTCTGGGCTTTCAGGAAAGCCAACAAACCAAAATCTGCTCCGCTGATTACATTATCCAGATAACCAAAACTCCACCAATGTAATCAGCTTTCTCATTTTCACAGGAACAAAGGACCTGCATCTCAAGTTATGGCCAATGGTTGTGTCAGGCACTGAACACTGTGAGAATTATGCCCAAACTACTCAGCTTCCTTGAGCTGCTGGACACCCATATTTCCCATTCATACATTCAAAGGAGAAAGGACGTACAGTTTTATTTCGTAATCGAATAATATCAGACACAGATCCAGCGCCGCAGTATTCCATGACTATCCACAAGTCTGTGTTCTTAAAATAGCTGCCATAATATTTCACCACATGAGGACTATGAAATGTGAAAAAAGGAGAAGAAAACAAAGGGTCAAATACCAGTAACCAGCATAACTGAATAAGCAAAATACATTGCAGAGTCCCTAAGTAAGTTTTAGAAATTCAGAGTTGAAGTGCCACTGAAACCCTGATCAAAAGTATTCCAAAACAGTCTGACCTTGCACAGCGCTACTGCAGTCCTACCAAGCCTCTTCCCCACAGTGGTGCTCATCTGACCTGCCAGTAAGTCACTTCAGGGAGCTAAACCATCTGAAAATAAATCCTATAGAAATAAGGAGTGATTAGCCTTCAATCTGGTTTAGCTCCCTGAACCAGATTACAACAAGGTCAGTGCTGTGGCAAGCAAGAAGGCAGGACAAGGGAATGAGAAACAGTCCATGGCAGTCCCTGGTAAAGCTTCTGCAGAGCATGTGCAACCAAATGGAAACATTAAATAAGGTCCAAAGTTTGCTGGAAAATAGCTATCATGTTCATTAAGACGAATGTTCCCCCACTACCACATGCACCTACTTGTTTCTACAATTTAGTCCAGGATGTATTTTAGGAAACCAGTACAACCTAAGACTGTCTCTCTCAGTCAGCTATCTGGCTGCCCAAAAAGCAAACAACCTAGTAAAGTATATTGATCATCATAACCATCTGTCCTCTGGAAAAGGTAAAGCAGAAAACTAACAGAAGGACTGTTCCTGATTTTGTGGGAACAGAGCTAAGGAACAAAAGTGCACTTAATCTATTCTCTGCTGAGTATTTTCTAATGAAAAACTGTAAAACTAGCAAGCGCACAGTGTCCCTTAATGCTTGCATGGAAAACGTGATGCTCCAGTGATTCACTCCCTCTGCTGTTCATAACTGTAAGGTCTCATTTTAGGCCTTACAATGTTAATATTTAATTTCTTTTAGGAAAGAGACACCTAGTAACGCTTTCCAAGTTACACAGTAAGATTTTTCACAAACAAATACTTTTAAAGTTACATTTTGTTGTCTGCCATCAGTCACCTTCATTTAAAGATAGTGAGAGTGAAGTGCAATAGAGTAAGTGACTGGGACCATAGTTTTATATTGCTAATGTAATTTATTTTAAATGGTTTTACATGCCTGAAGTCCATCAAAGTAGTGTTTCTTAAGGCTAAATTCATAATACCAGAAGAAATTAGTATATTTTAAACTTTCAGCCTAGGACACGCTTTGAGAGGAGGTCTTCTGCACCCATGAGCTCTTCATTAGCTAAGTTAGTACGACATCTTTTCCCATAAGAAACATGCAAAGACAACCCAGAGAGCCAACTATCAGCCCGCAGAGCTGCCAGCAAGTTATTCTGGGGGTGCTCAGATCAGCAGACAGCTTGTTCCGCACTAGAACCTGCACAGGCAGAAAATGGCCGGGAAGGACAATTCTGCCACCCAAGCAGATGACAACATTTAGATTATGCACATGCAAAAGCAGTCATGCATTAGTGGCTCTCATCTGCATGCCCCTTAAAAGAAAATAAACAAACAAAAAACTCTCTTTAACAGTTTTCTATGTCCACACCAAAACTTGTTTAGAATTCATTACCCCTTTGGACATGGGAACTGCTGTTCTAGCACACAATCAAGTTACCACTGTTCAACAAGTGATGGTGCATGGGGAGAACCGCAGTAACTGCTCACACGCTTGGCTCTGCTGGCAGCAAGTGCAAGGTTATTCAACTTAGCTTAGTGCTCTCTTGTTGCAAGCTAAATTTTTGTTGTCTTACCTTTGCTTGGATTAACACTACCCAAATGGTCAGTTAACATGACTCAGCTGATATGAGGTAACTTGATCGTACAAGTCCAGCCTTTTAAAAAACATTTAAGGCAACATCATGGCTTTTATTTGATTAAATGCCAGATCATAGACAATAATTTTCTTTGCATACCGATAATGGGTTTTGCAGTACACATTTACCTGTCACATTGCTGCATTATGGATATTTCCTTTATAATCTCTTGCAGGTCAGATTCCACAGGAACTTGTTTAATTGCAACAACTTGACCCGTTTCTTTATGAATGGCTTTGAACACACTGCCATAGGAACTATGAAACAAAATATTAAACAAACACTGAATACAATAGCATTTTAAAAATGCAAATGTTATGGTTTTGCTTTTTGCAAGTGCAGCCATCAGGTAAAAAATTAACTACCCTCCTGCTAAAAATATTTTGTATTTTAATGTAAATAATCAGTCTGCTAGCTTCTAAACACTATAATAATACAAATAAGTCACAGCACACTGAGACAGTCAGAAAGGAGCCAATCATCATTACACTGCCTATAGCTTTGGAAGGGCCTTTTACACTAATCCAACAAACACAATTCTCTTTTTCCAGCATACAGTACCAGCTGAGCATCAGTAAGAACTACAGCTCTGGTCAGAGAGGTTTGCTTGTTCTTGTCAGATATTATCTGTCTTATTTCCAGCTTCTTTACTTACAGCAGCCAGGCAAATTTACAAATCAGTTTTGTCAAATGAACTGCTTAAGGAGGCAAACATGTCACTCACCAAGCATTCCCATGCTGCTCAGCCTTACCAAGTGGCACAATACAACAAAAGTTCATTTCCACCATGTGGATCAAGAGGTACCAGGGATGAACTACAAAACCTCTCGAGTACCCACAGAGCCCTATCAACTCCAGATTGGCATTTTTCAACAATGTTTTAACTCCCTACTGGTGAGCCATAAACTGCTGTTTGGATTAAGATATCTTACTCTTGGGAAACAAATTCTTTATTCTGTTACTAACCAAACACTGTCACTACGTTAGTACACACCTTTGCAGTAATAGGATCATGACAAAAGTGAAAAATCAGAGACCACTGAACACATACCCATTACATACATTTGCTCTTAGAGAAACGTACATTGGGCACATTGGAATAGAACACATACCCTTCTCCAAGCTTCTCCAATACATCGAATACTTCTTCAGGTTGTTTGGTTAAACTGTCTTCATCTAACTTCTTCAGCTGCCTGTATATGTAAGAATAGAGAAATTATTACATTTAATTTTATGGCAGTTTGGGCTTTGTTGAAACAGAAGAATAAAGAGCACCACTTAAACGTACGCAAGGCTTAGCATGAGAAGTAAGTTTATTTCACCTGACCAGGAGACCAAATATTATTAGCATCCAATAGCAAAAGAGGACTGGGAATTACACAGAACAGGATTTGATCAGGCACACAAATCTACAGTTCCTCTCGGTAGAAACATATCTCAGGATCTATACGCTGGTGGTCAAATCCCAACACAGCACTGCAGAGTCTTGCAGCGATTGAACATATGTGCCAAAGTTCAATATCTTGAATGGAAGGACACATACTAAGGCCATGCAAAGGGGAACATCATCTTCCCTGATGCCTTAGAGTATATGTGGAATACATTTGTTGGGAGGAAGGAGGCAATACTGATCTCACCTGTATGTTTTTAACATCAGAAGTTCAGATCTTAACTTTGTGCGCCTGGACATATACTAGGAGAATTCTATCAGGGGAAAAAAAAAAAAAAGGAAAGAAACTGATGTCTGACTTTCAGGATCTTAATGCTGCTTGGTCCATCCCTCTTAAATGCATTGCTAATAAGAGTCAGCTGAAATACTTCCTAGGGAAAAAAACATGCTATGTACTGTGATCCTTCACCTAGCCCCCCTTGCCCCCAGTACAACTTTCAGGGAGATTCCATACACAAAGCAACAAGATCAACCACATTTGTTTCAGTCCACCTCTACCACACCGGAGAGCTGTTCACCAAGAAACCTCCTGAAATAGCGAAGGACTACATAAAAAAAAAATTCTGAAAACGAAGTATTTTACTGTCAGACAAACAGTATCCAGTAGCCCACAAACAAATGGTCTTTCATTTTCACACGAACAAAAAAAAAAAAAAAAAAAAAAAAAAAAAAAAAAAAAAAAAAAAAAAAAACGACACAAAACCCACCCAAACAAAAAAGTC